>APFE031672271.1:57711-83870 GCA_000404065.3 Pinus taeda | reverse complement strand
AATAATTTATATAAAATAAAATAAAAAATGGCCGATCTAATTTCTCACATCATTCCTTAATAACCTATATATATACCCTAAACATAGCTCTTGAATAAATCATTAAGGTTGAAGAATATCTATTGTTGCATCCCCTCATGATGGACTCACTTGGCAGTCCAAAACGTTGGGTTCACAAAAATTCTATAACAGGTCATTCCTCATCTATCTAAAACAATGATAACGATTAAAAGACATAACACCAAAGTATCTAAAGCTGAGAATATTGATCATCCATATAAGGCTTGTGATGAAAGCTGATATGTTCATCATTTAAAACTTCTTCAATGTGCCATAAGCCCCGATTCTGCTAAAGACATTCCTTAGAAAGCCTATTTGTTTCCCTATTTCTATCCGTGTAAATATGAGTGCAAGAAAAATATGAATAAGTAAGCTCGACTCTTTGTAAACCTCCAATATATGAACAAGATGAATACTATGACATTGTTGTATCTCATTAACTCATTTAGTGACCAATAAAGAGTCACTAAACACTTGAAGATGATCACATCCCTTTTGTCTAGCAACAACAAACAAAGAACAAGAAGATAATAGTTCGACCAAATTGTTAGTTCCCCTCCCTAACCCCATACATATTTTCAAGTGATGCTGATCAAATATATGTAAAATGAAGTTACCTCCACATATCCCCATGGGCAAGATATATATGGCTCTTCCAAAACAAAATTTTGGATCAAGGAAACTCTGACAGAATAGGCAATACTTTCACTGCCACTCAATTCAGAATGGAAGACTTATTTTGGATTTTTTATTTTGCACTAGCCAAACACCCCAAGAAATGATTATAGGTAGATTCGTATAGATTTTTGTGGGCCTGTTTTGTACCCATAAGCGCCACTGCTCCCCAAACGATGGTCCTTTCCAAACATAGTCTTGACCAATGGTCGAGCACCACCTATACTGGACCTAGTGAAAGAAAGGGCATTAAACAAAAATGTGCTCAATGGAATCACCATTAGATTTACATAACATACACCATCAAGGCCCAATTTTGTATTTTATGCGAAATATGCTAAGTAGGGACTTTTTTGGCCAAAATGCACCACATAAAAATACGAGACTTTGCTAGACTCTTTATCTTCCAATCTTCTTTCCACCACCACCTCCCTGTCCATCCTCAACCACCAAATTCAGATGAAGATACCCTGACTTTGGAGTATATATACCCACTGGACAGTGGAGAGTGAGCCTAGACTAGCTCATCCTTAGCCTAAGAAATTATGATGTGACTAGTAACCAAGTCTCCAAGAAACCCTGCTAGGTTTCATGATGTTCCTAAGCAATTTGCCAATCATCAGTTGAAAGCCAACCCTAACACCAAATAATAGTATGGGCTAGATTGATAATACATGCAAATATTAGGCCAACGTATTACCTTAATAATTAATTAATTTGTATATTTAATTGTCAATTTGGGGTTCAAATATTTGCGAGATGATGTGATCTATATATGCTAATTACAAGTTCTCATATTACATTAGTTCGCCTAATTTGCCTCTAAGAAAAGATAATTGCAACATCAATAAAAAATTAATGGAAATAACAATCGACAATTAAACACATTGTGGTAGTGATCAATGGAAATAAAAAAATATCCTAGGCTAAATGAGTCTTTGTTTCCCAATCATGGGCCCATCCTGTTGTTGTAAAATGTAACTAGATTAGGTCTTCATAATCATCATTGTACTTGTATCATTATGTATTTTATGTAAAAAGCAAAAAGAAGAAAAATAAATTTTATAATTATCATTTTACTAGTTAAGCATGTTCTTCACACCTCTAGGATTTACTGAGTAAAATAGTCAAAATCCTATTTGGAATTGTTGTAAACAAAAAATAATTAAAAAAAAATAAAAAATGTGATTTTTGTCAATTCATCTCAAGAAGCCAAGTCAACCATCCTCGATGTTAAGTTAACTCATTAAAAGAACGTTTCTTTTCACATATGAGAACAACTATATATTGGCATGCGTCCTCAAGCAAATGGAAAGCAATTCAATGCTCTTTTTGTGATGAGTTTAAGGTACAAAGGTGCGAAGTTCAAAGACTACTTTCTTGTGAAGGAGTACGAGTTCCTAAGGCTATACTTCTGCAATATATGTGAGTTTTCTAGTTATATGTATGAGATAATGTGTTTCCTAGATCCGAGATAATGCCAACTTTCTGTCTGAGATCGTTTGAAATAATGCGAGTTTTCTATGAGAGTTTATTTAAGATAATGGTAGTGCTCTATGGAAGATGATTTGAGAATTTGGAGTGCTTGAATTGGTTTTTTGGAGGTTGGATTTCTCATTTTGATCTAATTCATTTTTTTTGTCCTGGCTTGGATCCTATATCTTGTGTCTCTTGTTCTATGTGAGCTTCATATTTTTAAGTTTTAGTAATTTCTTGATAAAAAAAATATAAATGTAATAATAATAAGCCAACAAAATTCGCAAATAATTATCATGATAAATAAATCTAACACTAACACCTAATCCTATTGATTTCTCAAACTTTTTTTTTTTTTTTCTAAGTAAAGTCTAATCTATATTAAGGAAAGAAAATATTTACAGGGATTACATCATTCGAGAGGGGCATTGCCCAGCCCTCTAGCAAAAACAGCTGAAACAGACTATCTTTCCAGCAAGACCCCATTACCAGATATTGTCCCTTTTGTGATTCTTGGACAGCGGACATGCAGAAACCAGACTCTTGGATAGCAATCCAAAAAGAACCAGACCCTATAAAGCCTGTAAACTCTACCATTGACACTGTATTTACACAGACAAACCTTCAGGTGAAGGCCAGAAAAAAGAACTGGGAACGACCAAATTGTTAGACAAAAAGACATTGAAAGGACTCAGCTAAAACCTGGATAAAAAACGACCAAGGAGACTCAGAAAGGGCGACTGGGCGCCTCCGGTGGCGGCAGGTGCTTCGGGCTTGACGTGTCGAGCCAATTCGCCATCTCCTCGTCCCACTGTAACTGTTCATCGGGGTCCGGCTGAATTGCACTGTGGCTTTCCTCTCTAGCCTGGATTTCATTAACCGGAGGCCGAGATTCTTGCTCTGGAGAGACAGAGCCCAAATTCTCCTGGGCTTGGGCCGGCGTTTGCTGACTCGTCGGAACGACAGCAGAGAGGGGACGGGGCATGAGGAATACCCTCCCATTCATGTCTCCCAGCAAGATTTCGCTTGACTGTAATTCTACAGGGGCCTCAGAAGAGGCAGGATTTTCTTCAGGTGCTGCCTCCGAGAGATAAATCGAAACATTCACAATGACATCTGAGCGCAGGAGCCTTCCAGGAATTCTGAGGCGGATAGGCAGGTAGGAGTCCGGCAGCATCAGGAAGTCCTGCTCAGAGGACGAAGACGAATTTGTCATGGCTTCCCTGGGAACGAAGGAGTTCACCTCCTCGCCTTCGAAAGCCGGGCGAGTACCAGTTCTCCCTCCGCGCCGAGGCACGCCTCTACTGCGCACCATTACTGCGAACTCGAGGGCAGTTAGACTTAGCTTCGCCACCCTGAGACTTTCAGCATGAAAAATTTCATACCAGACTCCGACACCGTGTATTTTGTTCTGGGTTTTGAGCGACTGGGCCTTGCAAATAAAAATCAACTCCATTACCTTCATCGCGTACAGGGTTGCAGCGTCCGGCAGGCGATTCAATAAAGACGAGGAATGAATGTTAGCTCCTGCTGGCGGCAAGCGTTTAAGGGCCAGCATTAATGCTGCCTCGGTTAATGAGGAGCCCGCTGCCCATCGCATCCCCGCGTGGCCAGCGATTATATCACAGGCTTTCCTGACCAACACCCGCATCCGGGTTTATTGATTTCTCAAACTTGAAGATCACGTTTTATTGGAATTTTTGAAGCAATCTTCTCTCTCTTTGAAGAAAATCATCATCATATCAGGAGATTCTAAGCTTCTTTTGATAAATCAGTCCAAGATACACTCTTTGTCTGGACTCCAAACTCAAGAAAAGAGTTTAATTTTTTTTGCAATAACATTCAACACCTAATCCTATTGATTTCTCAATATGGTACTTGAGGATCACGTTTTGTTGGCATTTTTGAAGCAATCTTCTCTCTCTTTGAAGAAAATCATCATCATATCATATCAGGAGATTCTAAGCTTCTTTTGATAAATCAGTCCAAGATACACTCTTTATCTGCATTCCAAACTCAAGAAAAGAGAGTTTATTTTTTTTTGCAATGACATTCAAGATATCAAAGCGTATCAAAGTACTATATGCGAATTTTGAGTTATGCATCCAAAGTACTGTGACATTCGAAGGAACTGTGGTAACATTTGAACCTTGTGGTGATACGATTTAACAGATCAAGAGGTCCGCATCTGAAAGAACAAAAGGTTTGCAACTTCCAATTACAGTATAAGCTCACATATAATTCCAATGTATTGTATGACTCATCTCATTAGCATGTTATGTTTATGAGGTAATACTATGGTATGGCTCACTATTTTTCTATGATGGCTCAGTTCTGTTCTAGCACGCACCCTTCTCCAGTGGCTCGCACAACATTCTATGACTCGTATGCCCTAAAGAATAGATCGCATTTTCTATGAGATTCATATTACTCTTTCAGTAGCATCGAAAACAATGATTACTCTATGCCACGCAATATGTATAATGACTCGATCGCTTTACCTATGAGGTTCGGTGTATATGTTCTGTGACTTGCTATAATAAACAAAGGTTCATTGTGTCTTGAATATATATATTTCAGTGGCTCGTCATGTTCTCTGGGTGCCTTGCATTCTTTATAGTTCATTGTCTACTCTCTGTAGCTAGCAATATGCTGTGAGGCTCGATCTCTATGGTTCACAATACACCATGGCTCAGTAGGCTCACACCTATAGACAATGAATCATTATTTTTATGGCTCACATTACACACTGTGGTTTGTTGTTTTTGTGACTCGCACTATATTTTTATGTGGATTGATCATACTTTGGGGCTCACACCCTTCTTTTGTGATCCTCTATGGCTCGTCTCCGATGTTAATCTTTGTGATTTGAATTCATTCACTGTGGCTCGTTGTGGGTGGGTAACATATCTTGATAGTATTGTGTGGCTTTGACCAATATGATAATGGGACAACAAACTACTTAAAAATGTGACTTGAATCTATTTGACTGTGACTTGAAAATATGGCGTTGACTACGCCATATGCATGACATTTGATATGGATGTAACCTTGTTAACAATGACTACGATGTATGAACAATGACCTTGCAGTTAGATAATGATCTATATAACAATGATAACATGACCGTGTTGCACAACATAGATACCTGAAAAGTCTCCTCATGATACAAGGCAGTTGGATGGCAAGTCATTGACTTCAATGGATGACAATAATAGTAATATTGTCATATGCCAGAAGGATTCTCACAATGATAGTAATATAGATGTATGCGAGAATACTTATGACGTTAAACTACAATATATGATAATGTTGGATTGTGAAATGTTCTCCAGCAATCATGGGATCTCATTTCACCATGGAGCCCTCATTTCACCATGAAGCCGCCCTGTTTAGAAGGAACCAAAACTATGAGAAAGAAACCAAGATTATCACTAAATATGAAGTACTTCAAGGACATCCCATAGGCACAAATGGACCGAAACTTTGAGTTTGATGAAGCTCATCTTTGTGTTACAAATATCATAAGTAGTCAAATGATGGAACCATGACAAAACTAGCAACTCAACGAAGGTTCTGAAGTTGAAGAAATTGAGGCACTTGTGTTGAAAATACACGTTCGTTAAAGAATGTTGGCACTTGAAGAACCGGATCTTTGCAAGAAAGAGATAAGGTATAGTTGCAAAGGTTTGTATAATTTTTATGTGCATTTCATGATATATGTCAAAGTTCTCTAGATCATGGTGATGAACAATTGAAAGGATTTGCATAAATATAGATTAGAGGGTGTGACATATAAGAGTTTGATGATGAAGTAAGTATTTAATTACATATGAATACTAGGTTTTATGGATAAAAGACATGTCAACCAATATCATTAGGGTTTTGCAACAGGATAGTAGAATTTTGCAGTGCATGGATGACAATGAAGGATCTAGGGTTTACATAGAGCTTTGCAATTTTTGAGTAGTAGGTCTTAAAGACTTTGGCATCTAGGGTTTATAAGCCCTAACATAGTTTGGAATAAAATAAACCCTAGAGACATTCTCGTTGTTAGAATTCAATTTAACCTTTGATTTTTAATGTGAGAACAAGGTTGGTGAACAGGTCTATGATTAAGAGGGAGATAATCCGTCTCAAAAGATAAGTACTCTATATCTCCTTGTTTGTTATCTTTATGCCTTTTTCTTTATGTTCTTTCATGATTTTATAAAAGGGTATAGGTCAAGATAAGTTCTTTCTAAAGCTTGAATAGCAGAAGGAATAAGTGGAAGAACATGGAAAAGCATGAAGATGAAGAAGTAGAGAAAAATTTGAAGGTTGCATAAAGGAAGTAGATTAGAGGACAACAAGTCCACTTACCTTAGATGAAAAGAGGGGGTTGTAAATGCCCTAATGGATACGATATTGAATCTCGCTGATTGGTTCGTTCCAGGAACACATTGATTGATGATTGAACGCTGAAAAGAGAATGAAGCAGAACTTTGCTGTAATACGAAAATAGACCATGCAAAGGAATGTTGACCTCAAAGGGAGCAAGTAGTAAGATCTTTAAGAATCCCAAATCTTGACTAAAAACTATTGTGATTTGGAAACTTTGATAATGATGGAATATGGTTTGGCTTCCTAAAAGAAATTATTGTAGAAGTATGTTGAGAGGCTGAAAATATAACTTGCTTGATGATATTATACTAGCTGTTGTTTGATTTGATATGGGAGCACATGGATTGACTGGATGACACTAATGATGGCATGGAAGGGAATGAAGACCGAATATTGTTATGTATGGATAAAATGCATGTGCTAGCAACTGTGAGGAAGTTTGGCTCATTGAAGATGTTAAATGAACCATTTAACGACAAAGTTGCATGGTGATTTTCAAGATCTAGGAAGTTCATAGTTCAATATAACGTGATGCTATTAGGAGCTGAGAAACTCTGTCATGAAGGTAGAGTGTGAAAGAATTTGGCTCCATAAAACGTTTGAAATCCAAAAAGATCAGGTATGATATAGTGCGAGAAAGTAGCCCTGTAGCGACAACTATATCTCTACGGAAGTACAAGTAGATAACGTATTGATGAAGTATGAGACAATATAACACTGTAGTTATGCCTCCTTGGTTAAGAGGGAGTAAGGGTCTCCTCCCTAGTAGGGAGGGAGTGATGGTGGACACCGTATTCTCCATGTGTCATGCATTGGGCTATGATTAACAATCGTAAGTATAGTGAAGGCACTGATAGGGAGAATGGAGGATTGAATAAGCATACAGGGAAAATACTCCTTGAGTATTTGGAATCCAAGTTAGGTAGTAGTCCCATGGACTGATAATCTTTGAGGATAAGATAGAGTATCGAAGATAAGAGTAGTCAAAGAGGATTGATATTCTTATAGGATTGGGAATCCAAGATAAGAAAAGTCCCGTGAAGACATACCTAATGAACATCCAGATGGGGTATGTGCATTGAGAGGTTGCGGTGTTGGTGTCCAAATGTATGACTCCTAGCATTGTGCTCTAATATAGTGGAGAGTTAAAGCTTGTTACTCAAGGCCTTGCTATATTGCAATTTGAAAATGCTGATCATGATGTTGATACTTGAAGATGGCTTATCAATTCGACCCTTCTTATGAGAATATTTCAATTTGAGAGTATCATTGTACTAATTGTGTAATTATGAATACCTACCTAGTTAAGAGGTAGTGTTGGAAAATGTAACTAGGTTCAGTCTTCATAATAATCATTATACTTATATCATTATGTATTTTATGTAAAAAGCAAAAAGAAGAAAAATGAGTTCTTTTTTTTTATTTAAGCCTCTAGGATTTATTGAGTCAAAGAGTCAAAGTCCTATTTGGATTTCTTGTAAAGAAAAGAGAAAAAGAATTTTCAAACATGTGATTTTGGTCAATTCACATGTTCTTATGCCTCTAGGATTTATTGAGTCAAAGAGTCAAAGTCCTATTTGGATTTCTTGTAAAGAAAAGAGAAAAAGAATTTTCAAACATGTGATTTTGGTCAATTCATCTCAAGAAGCCAGGTCAACCCTCTTAGATGCTAAGTCGACTCACTAAAATGATGTGTCCTTTCGCATATGAGAACAACCATATATTGGTATGTGTCCTCCACCAAATAGTAAGCAATTCGGTGCTCTTTTTGTGATGATTTTTTAGGTAGAAAGGTGCAAAGTTCAAAGGCTACTTTCTTGTGAAGGAGTACGAGTTCATAAGACCATACTCTTACAACAAATGCGAGTTTTCTGGTTATATGTCTGAGATAATGTGAGCTTCCTAGTTATGAGATAATGCAGAGTTTTTGTGAGAGATTGTATGAAATAACATGAGTTCTCTGTGAGAGTTTATCTGAGATAATGCAAGTGATCTATGGAAGATGATTTGAGAATTTGGAGGGATTAACTTGGCTTCTTGGAGGTTGGATTTGGGTATTGGATTTCTCACTTTGATCTAATTCTATAAGAAGAGGAGATTTTTCTAGGTTTTACTCCTTGTGGGGTTTTTTCCTTGGCTTGGAGCCCATATATTATATCTCTTGTTCTTTGTGATCTTCATATTTTTTCATTTTGGTAATTAATTGATGAAAAGAAGAATATAAATGTAATAATAAGCCAACAAAACTCACAAGTAATTATCATGATAGAGAAATCAACATTAACACCCAAGCCTACTGATTTCTCAACAACTATCATGTAATAGAGTATCACTATTGATCTACATCATTATTAAATTAGTGAATCTTGCAAATCAATCTAATATAAAATAATCTATTATTAATTTCGTTCTTCTTGGGAAAAAATATGTAATTTCTATTTACGAGGAATAAACAAAATTACAAACTGTAGATGCTTATCACATTCCCATGGTTTGTGTCCTTAGAGTAGTTCATCAACTTTTAAAAAACATTACAAGTTTCTTTATCCTATCATTGTTTATGATCAACACAAGAGAAATATAGTTTTTTATATTGTAACAACCATGGTGAAAATTCCATGTAATAAAGGTTAATAAAGGAAAAATAATAACCACAGTTATGGGACACTTATTCCAAGCTGAATGTTGGACAAGACATCCTAGTGTAGGTGTTCATTTGGTTTATTATGGCTAAGGAAATTGACAAAGAAAATGGAAAATGAATTGGAGAGGCATGAGACATTATTGGCATTTTATTTATGAAAATAAAGGAAATTAGGAGAAAATGAAGGTGAAATGTCATAGGTTGCATGTGAGGAGGAAAACGAAGGTGAAATGTCACAGGTTGCATGTGAGGAGGAAAACGAAGGTGAAATGTCACAAGTTGCACGTGAGGAGGAAAATGAAGGAAAATAATGGAAAATTCAAGAAAATAGAGGCCTCATTAATAAAAAAGATTTTGAGGATCAGTTGGTACCTTTTATTAGTTCAATTTTGGAGCTCTCTCTCTATTCTCTCTCTCATACTCTTGGACACTTAGAGTTTTCTTGGAACACTTCAACATTGGATAAAGAAAAGAAAATAAGCCAAGAGGAAGCAAAGATCAAGCAAGGAAGAGTAGGATCTAGCAACTACAATGGGATTATTTGCAGGTATCGATTTGTATGTGTGATTTTCTTGCTAGATATGGAAATGCATGGTACATGCATGTGTGTATTTGGTTCTCTTGTTGTCATTTTCATGCCTTTTTCTAGGTGTGACAATGTTTTTTCAACCTAGCCTTTTCATTTTTGGATAGCCATGGTGTGGTGGGTTCTTTTGTATGTGGTTGGGATGGATTGTTGGATGGACTCAAAGCTGAGTGGGGTCGTCCCAAGATTATTCACAAGACCTAGCAATCCCGGGATGGGATACACGGTAAAGTTTTAATGTGAACACCTCGATTGAGCCTAGGAATTCCTTGACCGGTGAATGGCGGGATACACAATAAAGCTTAGTGGTGATCACCCTTGATTGGGACTAGGAATCTCAATATGGGATACACAGTAAAGTCTAGAGGGTGGAGACCTTGTAGGCCTAGGAATCCCTTGATCGATAATGGCAGGATACATGGTAAAGCCGATAGGTTGGGATAGAAAAATCCCTCATTGTGTAGGTGGAGAGACCCGGTGGCATCCATACTTTTTTTTTGGCTTAGTGATTCGGTGAGGATTGTGGTAAACCCTGGTATTATATGATTATTGTTTATGGCCTGTTGATTTGGTGGGGATTGCGGTAAATCCTGGGTATATTGTTGAGGGTAAGGTGTTGTAGCCTCAGGAAGGCCTGGTTGATTTTGGTTATAAGTCCCACTTTCATGCTTGGAATATGGCACAGGGGTGATTAGCTGAAAGAAAGATTTGGTTCAGCCAATCTATTGTCAGGTGGTACGTGGAAGTCCCGAACTTGGTTGGCATAATCATTCATTAATAAGAACTATTTATCCTTGGTATTTTATGAGAAAATGTACTTGTTAATATGAGGCATTTATGGCTAATGTATCCTTGTTATTCTATTGGTTATATGCTAGTTATGAGCATGTTTTATGACAATGATGATGTATGGCTCTCATCATGTTTTGATTTGTAAATGAATGTACAATGAATATATGACCTAATAGATGATAATGCAACTAATGTGATAAGGAATCAATTATTCTTAGTGATTCTCAGATAAGTATGAGAACCCTATGCTCAAATATGTTGTTAGGACCTGTAGAATGCATATTTGTGACATGTTTGACGAAATGCCTGTCATGGCTAGAAGGGGTCTAGCCAAGTATTTGTTCAAGTATTTGCATTTGCATCATTGTTTAGATGTTACTTTTTATTCATGAAAGTTTCATGGAGTTTTTGGCAGTGGCCTGAGTCCTGGCTATGAAAAAGTGGCACAAAATACAGGGTCACAGGTTTAGAACTAATTGAAAAACACCTCAATCACTTGCATGCCCATCCTGTGAGAGCGAATGGAGGGGCCTAGTCATATGCATGCGCATGTCATGGGACAAATCGAGGATTTAGGGTAGTGAAATGTCAGTTTGTCTCAGGGGCTAGTCACCTAGATGGGATCGATGGCTCCTGGGTGTTCTGTTGCAGGTGTAGAAGGCCAGGTTGTTTGTGTTTTGTCGGTTCCACTTCCTTAACTATACATGGGGAGTTGAATCAGATTGTAGTATTTTCTCGTCATTATTTACCCTAGCGGATTGGTAACTCGGGTAAATGTGGGAGGAGGGTGTCACAGAGTGGTATCAGGGCATGGTTCACCCCTTGGATTGGATGGGCGATGTGTGTTGATCATGCATTCATGTCGGTTGCATATGTGTTACTTATACTTGTGGTCTATGTGCTTGTTGCATATGCATGGTGTTGGTCATGGTTGCAATGATGTCGCCATGTGAAAGTGGATGGTGTGCATGTGAAAGTGGATGGATGTGTTTATCATGAGTATATGTTGGTTATGCATTGGTTATGCATGTCAGTGTTTGTATGTATCGTGTATGCATGCATGTTGTCCATATGTTGATTATGCATACATTGATATGGGTGTAGTTTTCATGCATGATGTCATGATGTGTGGTTGATATCGTCATGCATTGATGACTAGACTATGGTTAGGATGATATCTATATGCTGTTATGATTATGTTTATACATATATTGTGCTAATATAGTTGATCTTGCAGATGAGATATCCTCCCCGAAATATATAGAGGTATGTTGATTATGTTTATATTTTGGCTCACACAGTATGATTTGCAGGAAGAAAACAACAAAGATGACTAGCAAGATGGTAGACTACAGTTCTCGAGACTCTCCCTATGGATCATGTGAGCAGTGTGGTGTTGGGAATTCTTCTGAATTAGTAGACACATTGAGAAGCTTGAAGGAAGAATTAAGGAGTTGCAAGGCAGATAATGAAAAAATCATGAAGGCACAAGAGAAACAAGTAGAAGTCAATGCAGTAATCCTTTAGAGTTTGTCAGAATTGCAGAGACATGAACCACTTCAGATCAGCCATGGACAAGAGAATAGGACTAATGGGGCATGTGGCAGTAGATCTCATGGTGGGCATAGGCCAGATAGGGATGACACAGTTAGATATGGAAAGTTATTGGATACTCTGAATCAGAGAGGTGATGGACACATGTACTATTCTAATTTTGGTTCCAAAAGGGCTCTATGATAGTCATCATTATCATCTTTACAGGAGGAGTGACAGGGGATATTTTCCAGATGAGTTTAAGAAAGCTAAACCACCTACCTTTAATGGATATTTGAAGAAGCTGGAGGATGTAGAGCTTGGTTACTTGGGATGAAGAAGTTCTTTGAGCTACATAATTACACAGATAATATGAAGGCCAAAGTAGCTATCTTCAGCCTAAAAGGTAAAGCAAACATCTGGTGGGAAGATGTGAAGCGGGTAAGAGACATCAGAACATAAGAGTTGGGTTGGCTTGAATTCAAGAGACTTTTAAGGAAGAAGCACTTGCGAGAGAGGCACTACGACAACAAAGCCCAGGAATTCTATGAGCTAAAAATGGGATCGATGATAGATGAAGAGTATACGACCAAGTTCTTGGAGCTATTGAGGTGTGTACCGTATCTTAAAGAT
This sequence comes from Pinus taeda, assembly GCA_000404065.3. NCBI lineage: Eukaryota > Viridiplantae > Streptophyta > Pinopsida > Pinales > Pinaceae > Pinus > Pinus taeda. The sequence continues at coordinate 71,088 of APFE031672271.1, read as the reverse complement.
GAAAAGGCTAAAGTTCATATATTTTTCTGTGGATTTTCATTAGCATTTAAGGATCATATTGAGTATGATAAGCCTCTATCATTGGAGGAAGTTATTGGGAAACTGAAGCACTTTTATGAGCAATCAAAGTGTAAGACATAATCTCAGCAAGGATGGAAAGGGAAAGACAAAGCTAAAGGTAAATGACAGTCGAAAAGCACAAGGCCTTAGAATGCAGAAGAGAAAGATAATGTTGCACCATACAAGAAGTTCAATGTAGATAGACAGGGACATGGGTCACAACAACATAATAGAGGTGATAGTACTAGATGGTTGGAGTGTTGGATATGTGGTAAAGAGGATCTCAAGATATATTTTCTGCAGTATTATGGTGGTAGGCCTCAGATTTATAATGCAAAGGAGGTGCACACTGTTGGGGATGTCAGACAAAGCATTCCTCGTATCTATGTAGTGCTGGATAATAGGCAGGTCGATAACCATGTATCTATCATTGAGATGGATGGTAAGATTTGTGATCAAGTTGTTTCTATTTTGATTGACCCTGGATCTAATTATATTTATATTAGTCCTGACTTGGTGGATAAGTGTGGTTTGAATAAAAAGTGCATGCAGAATATTGGTTAGTACAATTGGCTAATGGTACAAAGAATAGAGTTCATCATTGGGTAAGAGCTTATGCATTTGAACTGAATGGTATCCTACATCAACACATTTGAATGCATTGCCATTGGGATCATACATTATGTTGTTGGGTGTGGATTTGTTGTATATGCATAGGAAAAAGGTGGATTGTTATGAAAAATCCATTGAATGATTGGATGAAAATGGTGAGCAAAGAATCTTACAGGGTAAGAAGAAGGCAACATTAGTTAGGATGGGGGAAACTATGCAGGTAAAACACAATCACAGAAAAGGGTGTGTATTATTTGCAGTACATATCTCTAGTGACAAAGGTAAGGAGGATGAGGATATAGAGGCATTGAGCAGGTACCTGGTTTTACATAAGTAACAGGATGTGTTTCCAGCAGATATTTCAGAGTTTCCGCCTCACAGAGAAGTGGAATTTTATATTGAGTTGGTACTAGGGGCAACATCAACATCAAAGGCACCTTACATGATGAACACTTCAGAGTTAGTAGAGTTGAAGTTGCAGTTGAATGAAATGCTTAACAAGGGATACATTAGGCCAAGTTTATCACCTTGGGGTGCATCGATATTGTTTGTGAAGAAGAAGGATGATACTCTTAGGTTATGCATTGATTACAAACAGTTGAATAAGGTGACCATCAAGAATAGGTATCCGTTGCCAAGGATTGATGGCTTGTTTGATCAGTTGAAGGGAGCAACAATATTCTCAAAAATTGATCTAAGATCTGGATATCATCAGGTATGCATTAAAGAAGAGGACATCTACAAGATAACTTTCCAGAATAGGCATGGGCATTAAGAGTTTGTTGTAGTTCCATTTGGTTTGACTAATGCTCCAACTACCTTTATGTGCTTGATGGATAGTGTGTTAAGTCCTTATATGGAAAAATATGTTATTGTATTCATTGATGACATATTGATATATTCTAAGAATGAGGAAGAGCATGCCAATCATTTAGCAACAATATTGAGATTGTTGAGAGAGAATCAGTTGTATGCTAAGCTCAGTAAATGTAGTTTCTTTCAGACAAAGGTGCATTACTTGGGACATGTTTCCAAGGAAGGCATATCAGTGGATCCGAAGAGGATAAGGGCTATCATGGAGTGGGAATCTCCTAGAAACATGGAAGAGGTAAGACCATTTATGGGGTTAGTAGGTTATTAGACGAGGTTAACTAGGAACTTCTCCTAGATTTCATATCCTATTACGTCACTATAGAGGCAAGGTAATAAGTTTTAATGGATAGAGGAATGTGCAACAAGTTTTGAGTAGTTAAAATAGTGATTGAAAAATTCTCCAGTGTTAAATATTGTAGATTTGAAAAAAGAGTTTGTAGTGTGTACATATGCTTGCAAGAGAGGGCTTGGTGGAGGCATTATGCAGGAGGTACAGGTAGTATGTTACGAGTAATGGAAAATGAATGAGCACGAGTAGAACTATTCGAATCATGATCTTGAGTTAGCAATGATCATTCATGCGTTGAAGATGTGGAGGCACTATCTTCTTAGTAGAAGGTTTGTATTGATGAGTGATCACAGTGGGTTGAGGTACCTATTTAACCAACCGAATCTGAATGCCAGGCAAGCTAGATGGTTGGCCACAATAAGTGAGTTTGACTTTGAGATTAGGTACATCAAGGGTAAAGAGAACAAGGTTGCAGATGCTCATAGTAGGTGGGTACAGGTAAATCACATTGCAACTATGAATTCTTATGGGATAGATCTACAAGATCAAATCTTATAGGCAGGTCAATAGGATAACAGAGACATGGATCTCAGGCACAAGTTACAACAAAGTATAGGTACATGTCTAGATACAGCTACAGGTGCATAGGATGTGGACTATCATCTCTCAACAGATGTCTTGATCATATTTAGGTACAAGATATATGTGCCAGACAATAGTGAGCTCAGAAAGATTTTCTCGAGGGAGTTTCATGTGAAACCATATTCAAGATACCTAGGATATCAAAAGACATTAACAATAGTGAAGAAGTTTTATTATTGGACAAATCTGAAGAAGGATGTGGTAGAGTTTGTGGCTAGGTGCTTGGATTGTCATCAAGTGAAGGCAGAGTGCAAGCACACAGGTGGATTACTGCAGCTGATTCCGATTCCAAAGTGGAAATGGGAGGTAATTTCTATGGATTTCATTACAGGTTTGCCGAGGACATATAGACAACATGATTCCATCATGTTTGTGGTGGAAATATTAACAAAGGTAACACACTTCATTCCAGTGAAGTCCACTTATTAAACCAATGATGTAGCATAGGTCTTCATCAGAGATGTGGTCAGATTGCATGGTGTTCCAAAGAAGATTGTGTCAGACAAGGATGCTAAGTTCACTTCCAAGTTTTGGAAGGATTTGTTTGCAAGTTCAGGGATAGAGTTAGCCTTTAGTACAACTTTCCATTTGCGGACAGATGGACAAACATAGAGGGTTAGCAGGATATGTTGAGGATGTATGTGATGCACCAGTAGAGGAGATGGGAGGAGTATCTTACGTTGGTCAAGTTCACTTATAATAATGGTCAACAAGCGTCTTTGAGGATGGGTCCGTTTGAGGCACTTTGTGGGCATAGTTGCAATACTCCCATCAGTTGGAGTGATCCAGTGAACATGGTGTTAATTGGTTCGGATATGTTGGTAGAGATGGAATAGGAAATGTCGGTAATCAAGAAGAATATGAAGACAACATAAGACAAATAGAAAAGTTATGCAGATCAAGACAAGTTGTTTAAGGAGTTTCAGGTTAGGGAAAATGCGTACTTGTGCATCAAGCCCAAGAAGAGTTCCTTGAGGATTGGATCATGTGACAAGATGGAACCTCGATTTGGTGGACCTTTCAAGATACTTGAAAGGATCAGACCAATAGCCTATCAAATTGCATTGTCTTCGACAATGAAATTCCATGATGTTTTCCATGTGTCATTGCTTGAGAAGTATGTTAAAGATGTTGACCATGTGATTGATTGGTCTGTATTGCAGGTGGAGACAGAAGGAGAATTTCAGCCGAAACCATAATGTATATTGCAAAGAAAGATTCTCATGTTTTGGAACCGAGAAATCGAGCAGGTTAAAGTGTAGTGGAAGGACTTTATGCTTGATGAAGCTACATGGGAGATGGCTGATCAGATTTGGGCTATGTATCTTTCTCTATTCACAGGTTGAGAGAATGTTTTTGGTATATGTTTGGTATGATGTTTTTGGTATGTGTATGTATATGAATATGGATGTAAATATCGCCATGAGTTGTGTTATAAAGCTCCAATAATTGATATGGGTGTCATGCCATTATGGTTATCATGTAGTTATTTTGTCATGTTGGTTTGTTTGTCAGTAGGTTGATCATTATAAATACTACATCAAGCTAAGTTATAAACATACATAAGAAGTATTGTTGGTTGTAGGTATCATTGAACACTGAGGATGGTGTTCCCACAAGGGGGAGGGTTCTGTAATAGCCTTGGTGAAAATTCCATGTAATAAAAGTTAATAAAGGCAAAATAATAACCACAATTATGGGACACTTAATCCAAGTAGAATGCTGGGCAAGATATCCTAGTGTGGGTGTTCATTTGGTTTATTATGGCTAAGGAAATTGGCAAAGGCAATGGCAAAGGCTTAGGAAAGGCATGAGACATTATTTGGCATATTATTTACGAAAAGAAAGTAAATTAGGCGAAAAGAAAGGTGAAAGGTCACATGTTGCATGTGAGGAGGAAAATGAAGGAAAATAATGAAAAAATGAAGAAAATAGAAGCCTCATTAACAAAAAGTCTTATGAGGATCAGTTGGTACCTTTTATCAATTCAGTTTTGGAGCTCTCTCTTTATTCTCTCTCTCTCATACTCTTGGACACAAATTTTTCTTGGAGCACTTCAGAATTGGATCAAGAAAAGAAAAAAAGGCAAGAGGAAGCAAAGATCAAGTAAGGAAGAGGAGGATCTAGCAATTACAATGGGATTATTTGCAGGTATCGATTTGCATGTGTGATTTCCTTGCTAGATTCGGCAATGCATGGTACATGCATGTGTGTATTTGGTTCCCTTGCTCTCATTGGCATGGGTTTTGCCAAGTGTGACAATGTTTTTCAACATAGCCTTGCCATTTCCAGATAGCCATGGTGTGGTGGGTTCTTTTGCATGTGGTTGAGCTGGGATTTTGGATGGACTCAAAGCTGAGTGGGGTGGTCCTAGGATTATGCACAAGGCCTAGGAATCCTAGAATGGGATACATGGTAAAGCTTGAATGTGAACACCCCGATTAAGCCTGGAAATCCCTTGACTGATGAATGGAGGGATACACGGTAAATCCCAGTGGTGAGTTCCCTTGATTGGGCCTGCAAATCTCGAGATGAGATACTCGGTAAAACCCAGAGGGTGGAGACCTTGTAGGCCTAGGAATCCATTGATCGATAATGGTGGTATACATGGTAAAGCTGAGAGGTTGGGACATACAAATCCATCACGGTGTAGGTGGAGAGACCCAGTGGCATCCATGCTTTTTTTTGGCCTAGTGATTTGGTGAGGATTGCAGTAAAGCATGATATTGTATGTTTATAGTTTATGGTCTAGTGATACAGTGGGGATTGTGGTAAAGCATGGTTCTATTGTTGAGGGTGAGATGGTGTAGCCTTGGGAAGCCCTTGTTGATTTTGGTTATAAGTCCCACATTCATCCTTGGAATATGATGTAGGGGTGATTGGATGAAAGAAAGATTTGGTTCAACCAATCTATGGTCAGGTGGTACATGGAAGTCTCGAACCTGGTTGATCTAATAATTCATTAATAAGAACTATTTCTCCTTGGTATTTTATGAGCAAATGTACTGGTTCATATGAGGCATCTATGGCTAATGTATCCTTGTTATTTCTGTTGGTTACATGCTAGTTATGAGCATGTTTTATGACAATGATGATGTATGGCTCTCATTATGTTTTGATTTATAAATGAATATCCAATGAATATATGACCTAATAGGTGATAATATAGCTAATGTGATAGGACATCAATTCTTCTTAGCGATTCTTAGATAAGTATGAGATCCCTATGCTCAGATATGTTGTTATGATTGGTAGATGCATATTTGTGACATGTTTGACAAAATGCATCTCATGGATAGTAGGGGTCCAACCAAGTATTTGCATTTGCATCTTTTTTTTTATGTTACTTTTCATTCCTGAAAGTTTCATGGAGTTCTGGGAAGTGGCATGAATCATGGCCCTAAAAAAGTGGCACAAAATCTGGAGTCGTAAGCTCATAACTAGTTGAAAAATACCCCATTCACTTGCATGCCCATGATGTTAGAGCGATTGGAGGGGCCCAGTCACATGCATGCCCATGTCATGGGAGTGACTGAAGCTCTAGGGTAGTGAAATGTAAGTTTGTCTCAGGGGCTAGTCACCTGGATGGGATGGATGGCTTTTAGGGGTTCTGTTGCAGGTGTAGAAGGTCAGGTTCTATGTGTTTTGTCAGTTCCACTTCCTTAACTATACATGGGGAGTTGAATCATATTGTAGTAGCCTCTCGTCACATGTTTACCCCAACGGATTGGTTAACTTGGGTAAATGTGGGAGGAGGCTGTTACATCTATCCATTACAAACAAAAATTGTCATGGTAATATCATGTTACAGTTCATATGTAAAACTTATTATCAAAAGAGTTGTAAATACATATATAAGATCAACAAATTGCAAGAGTTGTAATACAAACAATTTGTGGAGGATTGGAAAGTCTCATTTACACCCAAGGGTCAAGAAAAATTTCTTGTCATTGGCCTTTTTAATTTCATAAATATTGCAAGAGCCTTGGTCCATATTCAATCCAAATTTGGAGAGACCATATGTTTCTTCATTCTTGTTCTGTATTTATGATCAAAATTTATAATTATGAAGGAAGATAACTTTTGATGATTTTCTTGGAAAATAGGAAGAATATATATATATATATTAATAAATATATAAATATATATTTTAATCCCGCGGTTCCTTTCATCTAAATCCCCATAAAAATGTAAATTTGCAACACTTTGATGTTTAGCTAGTTGCAGGAGAAGATTAAGAGTAAACAATTTCACGAAGTTATTGGTAATATGTCCAATATTTGATGAGATGGAAACAAGTGTTAGAAATGTTTAGAGCCACCCCCATTCCACCCATATATGGAGATCCTTGAGAAACTCCTTCAAAAAAGGTCCAAGGGAGATCCTTTTGTATTTCAATTTCCTTTATATATCACATAGACCTAAAGGAAATATCTTTTTTTTTTAAGGAAGACATAATAGCCACAATGTTGATAGAAACTCTTAAATGTCTAGGGATATTATCCTAAAAAATGTCCACATTTCTTCCTGGTAGAGTCTCAAACGGACAATGAGAGGGAGGTATTTATTAGATTCTTGATGATGCTTTGAGAACCACAATTTTAAGTAGCGACCCCATGTTCGTGGATTTCCAAGAGAATTGTTTTCCTATTGAATTATTTCATGCTAGACTACTTGAGAGAAGTGACATGAAATAAATTAATGAGACAATCTCTAAATCATTCCAACAAAGAGGGAAAATAATAGGAATATGGAAGGATTTTTTTGTATATTATCCCAGGTAGGGGATTTGTTTTAGAGAAAGTCACATAAAGAGTTTAGATTTTGGAGGACAACTTGATGTCCATAATTCTTTCCTCCATCATTGAGGATCCACATTTACTACTTCTTGTGCTAGAGTAAGATATCCAAATTTAATAGTATATGATCTGTGAGCACTAAGATTCCATATGAGTTGATCAGAATTGTGTAATGGAGAAATGTAGTATACCTAGGGGGTTAATATGAGGTACTTAGGGGGGATCATATGGGGTATAGAGGGAGGTATCCAATGTAATAATGCGATGTAAGGATAATAAATAAATGGGCCATAGTTAATAATTAAAGTGGTTAACCCGCCTTATGCAAGGGACCACAAGTAGTTAGGAAATAATGCGATAATCCCATAGTATTGTATGTATGGTATTGAAAGACCCATTTACCCATGGTATTGTATGTATGAAGCCTATATAGAGGCTAGAGACTCTCCATTGAGACATGCCAAGTATTGTTGTATTGACAAGCATATGGCTTGTGGAGTGATATCCTTAAGGAGTAATTGTGTGGTGTTGCCCTACCTCAAGGGTTTTCTAGAAGATCTTAATAAAATATATTTCTATCTCTTGTGTTATTTAATGGGAATATTTTACATTGATATATATTTATAGGTCAGATATATTACAAGTTGTATCAAAGCTCTTTCTTGGGAAAGGTGAGAAGTTTTTTTTTTTAATTGCTTGCAAGATCTTTTTGGGAAAATCAGGGCAACGAGTTTGCAGATCAGATATGGAAATTTTGGTGCACAAATTTAAAAAAAAAAATTATATATGGATTCCTTGCAAAAATTACCCCATTTAAAAGAATAATGGTCTGAATCAAAGTCCAGATGAGGGAGTTATCGCTGATTTCCTTTTTTGTAAGCTTGGTAGGACTACATCTTCATCATGTCCTCCTCACCCCGATTGGGGGGATAACACAAGATTTGAACCCAAAACTTCTAGTTTAGTGATACTTCATTTCCACGGCCATTTCCAATTGAGTTATCCCAAGAGGATGAGTTATCGTTGATTTAAAATCAACTATTTTGCATAATTTTTTTATGATGGAAAAATTCGTGGACGACGACTATTTAGTAATTTTTTTAGTTTTCATGAATAATTTTAGAAAAATAATTATATATCTGACATCCTCTTGAAAAAATACATATTTTAAAAAAATAAACCAGTCGAATCAGAGTTCGGATGAGGGAGATATCGATGATTTAAAATCAACTCTTTTTTCTTTTTTCCAGAAATTATTGTAAGGACGTGACATTTGTAGTGTGGATCTAGGTTTCTAGAATATTTCGATTGTGTTTTCAATCACATTGGAAGATGTATAATGGTCGTTCTATTTCCGAAAACATGTTATAATAAGTATTTTGAGTTATATTGACCGAGTTATGTCCATCTTACATTTTTGCCAAAGTAAGTGATTTTCTTCAAAACCCTCACTCTATATAGAGTTTCTAGCAAGATGATTTTTACAGGACAAGATGATGGTCCTACTATTGAATGATTTATACAATATCACAAGTATCAATAGCAATGTTTTTGGACATCCATCCTAAAACTTGATATGAAAGATGATGCTCCTAAATGGTGGTTCTTACTTGACAGTTTAGTGAGACAACTTCCAGGTGAAGAACTTGAAAAAATCATTTTGGAAAAATGGTTTCATACTAGAAAGAAGGACAAAAAGAAACATAAAGGGTTATTTTATACTGATATCTCCACGTTATAGGTTCACAAAAGTATTCAAAAAGAGAAGATCATTGTTGCTATTCTCCCTAGTTACAAGCATAATCTAATCAATATCAAATTGGCCAAATGCTTGCAAGTTCTAGCACAACATATTGCAAGCACACAGGTTAATGGGGCGCTTCAAATATTTAAGGACTTGAAGGTGACCATGGATATATGTGTATTACATGTTGACTTTTATGCTTTATAAATGGATGAGGAAGATATTGTTTTGGGTTATCCTTGGATGGATTTAGCTGGTACAATCAATATTAATGTACAAAAGAAATTCCTGAAGCTTTGGTATAAAAAGAAGAAAATTACCCTGCAAGATATTTCCATTAGAAACCAGGGAGAGATTATGGAGGAAGAAGAAAAAATATCTATAAGTAGCGACACAAATGATGATGAGCATTTAGTGGTAGATAACCAAACACAAAGATTAAACCAGGTACCGGAAAAAGCACCAGACACCACTCAGGCACCAACAGTCAAGGATATACCATCAGTTAAAGCTTCAACATATCACCACCCACATCACCCAATAAGACAACAACCAACAAGGTGGCTACAAATTAGAAATAGAGGCAATAACCCCTGGATGACACACAATGAGGTGTGACGATCAACCCATAACACATTAACACATTAACACAGAAGAACCACCAGAACCAACTTCCATCTCAAGCAAGCGAGGCATCGACTAGTTCGAGTGTTCACCTTTCTCTAGGATGGCTAGATGCACGTGCATGGTAACAATGGACTACTCTTTTGAGTAGATCTTATTATTTGTGTTTTTCTCATGTTTCATGGACGAAACATGCTTAAAGGTGGTGGAATGTAGTATACCTAGGGGGGATAATTTGGGGTATACCTAAGGGGGTACCCAATGTAATAATGTGATGTAAGGCTAATAAATAAATGGGTCACATTTAATAAATAAAGTGGTTAACCCGCATTATACAAGGGACCATAAGTAGTTAGGAAATCATGTGGTAAACCCATAGTATTGGATGTATGGTATTGATAGACCCATGTTAGATACCCATGGTATTGTATGTATGAAGCCTATATAGAGCCTAGAGACTCTCCATTGAGACATGTCAAGTATTGTTGTATTGAAAAACATATGGATTGTGGAGTGATATGCTTCCTTAAGGAGTAATTGTATGGTGTTTCCCTACCTCAAGGGTTTTATGAAGATCTTAATAAAAGATATTTCTATCTCTTGTGTTATTTCGCAGGAATATTTTGCATTGATATATATTTGTAGGTCAGATATATTACATTTAACTCCCCTGATTCAACCTCGTCTCCTTCAAGGTGAATTCCTTCATAAGACATCCATTTCCATTGACAAAACAAGAAGTAAATTATTGAAATTAGATTTTAGAGTTTGTAACCCTTCCTATGATAAGTGCCACATAAGAGGTTCGAGAACACTGTGCCATTGTTGAATTCCTATATATGATTCCCGCCCCAAATGGATTTGGGATCCATTCCCAAATTTCCAACTAAGATGATTCCCAATCGCAGAGAGAGCTTGGATCGCTCTTTCTAGATAATGGATCCATTGGATTTTTGTGGGGATCTTATCCATTCTAAGATTTACAACATGTTGATGTATTTTTGATGCATGATGTGAATCCTAAGTTCCTCACCTTCAATAAGTTTCCATACTCCCTTTTTTGCTAAGGCCTTTGTGAACAATACCATATTTTTCAATCCCCATCCCCCTTGTATTTTTGGGATAATGATCAATTTCCAAGTAGTGAGGGAATTTTTTTCACCTTGCCCTTCCATTCCATAAGACTCTGATAAATATTTGATTTGTTTTATATAAAAGGTTGATGGGTATCCATGCCATAGAATCACAATATACATGGATGGCTTCAATAACCGATTTATAGAGGACAAGTCTTCCAACCCTTGAAATCCATTTGTTTTTCCACATACAAAATATCTTTTCAATTTTTTCCAATAACCAAGCCCAATTTGATTTTTTGTAGGTGTTTGGATTTAAAATAAAACCAAGTATTTATTCCCTTGAGTTAGCTCTTGAACAGGAGAAAAAACGAGGTCCACTATATGCCTTTTATCCCTTCCCGCAAGCTCCTATCCAATTATTGAAGAATTTTCATGATTGATGATAATGCTTGTAGCTTGAGTGAAAGTGTCCAGGAAAGAAGAGAGTGAATATGCACAAGAGAACTGTCATAGAAGATTAATATATAGTATAGACAAAGTAGATTTGATATAAAGAAATGTGGAGGAATGTTAATCCCTTTATACCTACCCCTCTGAATAACATCAAAGATAAGTTTTCTTAGACCTTCTGCTACCAACAAGAAGAGGAGAGGAGAAAGGGGAAAACCTTAACATACTCCCCTTTCTCTATGAAAAAGGGGAGGCCACCCTGTTGATCGAGATGGAAAAATAAGTTGAGATAATACAATTCATTACCAAACAAATGAAGGAGTAATAGAATCCCTAGTGAATAAGCAAGAACCATATGAATAACTATCTTACATTGTTAAGTGCCTTTGAAAGCTCCACTTTATAGAGTATCACTTTCCATATTTTGGAGTGGATGGAGGGTAGACTTTCTTGGGATAAGCCAGTAGCCACATGGATCTTCTAGCCTTTCTAGAAACCATACTATTTTTGGGATATTTTTTTCTGAGAGAATGTCCTTTAGTGTAGAAGCTATGCTATTTGACATGATTTCGTAGATGAGTTGTAGAGAGAAATGAGTCCGAAAATAGCAAAAGAGTATTCATTGCCTAACTTTGGGATCAATGCAAAGAAACTGGCATTGAAGGGGACAAAATTTTTCCTGGAGGTTCTAGAGTATTCAATAATAGATAAAAGTTTGTCCCTTATGATGTCATAACAACTTATATAAAATTCATTAGTCAGATACCATCCGGTATAGGGATTTTTCCTTTTTGGAAGCTATGCCTTCTTTTTTTCTAGTTTAGGTTTTGTGACTTATTCCATAAGAGAATTGTTCCCTTCCCGATCAATGAAACTAAGAAATAGTTTGGCTACATCCAAAATTTTGTTGAATAGTGGCTCAATTATCTTGACGAAAAACACCCCCACAGTAGCTGCAGCCAATTGAGCATATATATGAGAAAGAAGTGGATAGGGAGCAATCAAACAATTTTATCCCCCAAATAATATTGACTAATTTTCTTTGGTTTTCCACTCTATGAAAGTATTTAGTATTTTCATCTCCCACTTGTAGCCATAGAGCTCTGCTCTTCATCCTCCATTCCTTCTCTTTGTCTAGGATGAATTTTCTCCTTTTTTCTCTTTTAAATCTTTGCAAATAATTCTTAGGTCGTTAGGGAGGTCCCTAAACACATGTAACTCGTGAAATATTGATGATTTGGCCTCTATGTTTGTAGGATATTTTGTGTCTATTTCCTTTTTCTTCCAACTAAGAGATTACACATTTATATATTTTGAGATTGTTCCAAAACTGAAAGGCCATGGATTTAGGCAGAAGAGGGGAAAAGGGAGCCAAATGTTTTTTCAGCATCTCACTGAGAGAGGGATCTTTGAGCCAAGAGGGGATCAATTTGAATTGACTGGGAGGATTTACAGGGAAGGGATCTATCTCTAGGAGAATGGGAACATGATCCGAGTCGTCCCCAATAGAGGTCCCCTGATGAAATCTGTAGCTTGCATCCATTAACCCTTATGATATAAGGAATCGATCAAGGTGTTTTGCAATCAAAGTTGTTCCCAATCTATTATTTGACCAACTAGGAAGAATTTTTGGGGGACGGATATCAAAAAGACCAATATCAACAAACAAATCAACGAGAAAATTGGAGGGTGTCAAGTTTCACCAATGGAGCCTAGAACTCAAAATTTCCCAACATAAATTTTTTATCGCCTCTAATTATAAGAAACTAGAATAAAAGAGAGGGAGCTTGGAAAAAGAGAGAAAAAAGTCATTTCTTTTAGAGTGGATCCCATACATATTTACACCAAAAAATGACATCGAGATATAAAGAGTAAAAATACATTACTAATTCTGGAAAAAAATACGAGGCCAAAGAAAAATGAATGAGGCGAGGATTCCAACCACAGATGAGCCCTTCTAATCTAATAACAACATCTGTTACTATAAAATTATATGTTGCAAGGGAGGATTTCATTAATTGAATTTCTTTGTCTCCTTCTAAGATTGTTTCTTCTAGATTGATAATTTCTTGGGTAGAAATCTCTATAATCCTTTTTATAGCTAGTTTTTTTGCCACATTGGTTAGTCCCCTACATTTTAAGGAGACAAAATTTGTTTAAGACTCTAAAAAGGGTTAGATTCTCTAAGTGCTCAAAGAATGATTT
>APFE031672271.1:7725-57410 GCA_000404065.3 Pinus taeda | reverse complement strand
TAATTAATTAATTAATTAATTTATTTCCAGAGCATATTTTAGAGGGCACCTAATTTTTTTCCATAGACAATAAGGGTTTTCACCCAATGCTTAATTTCTTGAGTGAGCCATTGGGGAGAGAACCTAGTCGCCCTCCCGGTTTCATAGTTGATTAGAGGAGTCTGAGGAAAAACAAAGGGGAAGATGAATAGAGGAGCACAAGCTATAATGAGGAGGGGAGGAGGACGGTGATGCAAGAGCATCTACTAGTCAAAATCATCTTTTACCTTCTTAGGTCAAACCTATTTACAAATGAATTTGGTTTCCTTAATTTTATTAAATTTGTAATATTTTCCTAAATATACTTTAGAAGGCATCTATATTGTTAGGAAGTTATATGAGTGTCATCTAGTTTCTATGTAAAGGGATAAACTTAAAAAAATTAAAAATTTGTTAGATAATCTAGCAAAATAGATTCAGGTTGTTAATTTGTACGAGAGGTTTGTGTAATAGATTATCAATGTAATTGAAGAATTGGAGAGAGTAAGAGAAATTTATAAGTCCTTGGGGAGTGCATGTAAAAGAGTATGAATGTACACAACGTGTACATTTCTAATTTCCCCCTTTCTGTTTGGATCAATAAATCATACTATATATATGTCTGTTCATCTTTAAGAATGAATTTGTATGAGTTGAGTGATGGGAAGATTGGATTTTTATTTTTTATTTTTTATTTTTTTTATTTTATAAATTTAATTTAATTTTATCATAGGGTAAAAAATTCTACTTACAAGTCAAATTCCAATTTTGGAATTGCATATCTAACTTCAATTCACATCCATCAGTTCGAATTTGGGGTTCACCATGCATCTATCTTGACTAGATTAATCTCTTACAATGCTAAGCTTTGACAACATTACGTATTTCATTTTTTTAGAAATTTGAGTGTTAACTGAGTGTAATCAATGCTAATTTTGAGTTGAGAGTTGATCACCATTGTCCACACAAACTCTAATTGCAAAGAGAAGGATAATATATTTCTCACGAAGAGAGATTTGAATGGCATCAATATGAGAATAAAGGAGAGACTTTAGTTTAAGTGAGATCTGGGGACTGATTTAGTATCAGATATTTTTTTTTTCTTTTATTAATGCATGAATGAAATAGAGGAGAAACTTGAGGCACATGTAGAGGAAGGTTTGTAGTGAATGCATCATTTAAAGCAAAAATTAGGTGCATTTAGAAGGGGTTAGAGGCAATGGAAATTGCCTAGAAAAGAGGAGATGACATGGGAGATGTCAATGAATGAGAAGAATATTCTAATGAAGAATAAGGTGAAGAATCAACATAGGAGAGAATGTTGAAGATGATAGGTAAGATGATTCCCATACCAAATATGAAGGTGCCTATATATGAAGGGAACGTAAATGCTGATGAATTAATGGATTGGAATAATGCCATGGATAGATATTTCGATTATGAAGATTTTGACGAAGGGAAAAAATGTTACAATGTGAGTTTCCATTTATCAAATCTGAATTGACCTGTCAGTGAGTTCCATTAAGGACAACACTTGTATCATAATTCCAAAAAAGACAAGAGGTAAGAGCCTTCACATCACTCTAACATACCTAAGCGAGCTCACCACTATCGATACTAAGACATTTAGGGTGTGAATCAGTACACATAGGGTCCATGTGTGCAACTATAGGAATTATACAAATACCAAAAACACCCCCCACTCTAATCAGTCACAGGAAAAATGGGTCGTAAAAGGAAAATAAGACTGTAGATTTGGGGAGGGAAACATTTATCCATGAACTTATCTCAAGGGCTGAAAAAGGACAGCCAAATTCTCAGAAGGACATAAGGAAAACATGGCCACAAAAGGAAGTTACTCCCATAACAAGAACATAAGCCTATAATTCCTCTGTCTTAGGACCATGCCATTCTAAATCTAGTGAGAATACTGCCAAGACTAAGCATCCAATTCAGGAGCAGTAGGGGTAATATAGTGAACAAAACCTTAGAACCAAGGGATAGGTGGACACTAAAGGGGAACATCAGAAGCCTGAAACATGAGAGAATTTATTTGTTTATCAATATCCATATTCAGCCAGTGTAGTGAAATAGCTAGCCCTGAAGCAAACTCAGCTACCAATTTCACCTGCAAGACAATCACAAGAACAATCTAAATAACAATTGCTATGTCAAGGATAATAAGGGTTAACAATGGGGGACAACAATAACAACAACACTAAAACAAATGCTACTGTCACCACCTTTGAGTTCCCAATTGGGGATATCAGAGGCGAGGACCCCATGGAAAACATTCCTTTGTCATATCTACCATCTTTTCAAGGAAAGAATGTAGAAGATCCTGACACCTTCTTGTTCAAATATGATGTCTTGTGCAGGAGCTATGACTATGTTTCAGATTCTCAGAAATTAAAACTATTTCCTACTACTCTAAAAGGATCAGCCCTGAGATGGTTCATGGGGTTATGATTTGCTTCTATTCGAATATGGAGCAACATGAAGGAGACATTTTTATCGAAGTATCAAGATTATTGCAAAACCAGGGACTTAATAGAGGAAGTATTCATGATGAGGCAAAAGAGGACGAGAGCTTGGAGGACTATGTGGATAATTTTCATTACAATTTGTAGAGGTATAAAAACAATGATTTAGATCAAGAGATCTTGAAGACCACATTCATAAGAGGAATGAGGGATGACTGACTTGATACCTTGAATCTATTAGGGAAGGGGGACACATCTCAGGAACCATTTGCTCAAATCATAAATCTCTATCTGAGATGCTCTAGACAATCGTCGAAGGGGAGAAGCACAATCTGAGATGCCTCTGCCCGAATACAAAAATGTGCAAGTGGAGGAGTAACCAGAGCAGAGATTGGGAATTTATTTGAAAATTTGAAAACCGACATCCTCAGTACTCTATCTGCACAGATAATGACAACACAAATTAAGAAGGCACAAGGAGAAGTTGATACATCTTTAGTCGTGTTATGTCCGAAATGCAGAAAAAAACATCCCTTGAGGGATTGTGAAATGAACAACATCATCTTGTGCAATATTTTTGAGCTGGAACATTCTACAGGTCAATGTCTTCAGCTTCATAGACTGAAAGAAGTACTTAGAGAGTCGAGTGAAGAAATTCAGTCCTATTATTTCATCTCGCCAAGTATGGCAACCACAACCCCCAGGTATGTCTGAAGATCTGTCTTCTTTTAATTCATGGAATAATTCATATAAAGCTCAACAATATCCATGGCAATACACCACTCCTTCTAAAGCATAGTTTCTTTCGCCCTGGAACTAGTGGTCCACCTCTCCATCTATTCAATATCCTCCCTCTCAATCGTACCCTTTGAATCAGAACTGGAGTGGGAATGCCCAAAGTCCAGTTCCATCTGGATTACCAATACAACAGTAGCTACAATTCCCCCCTTTCCAAACTCTTATTCCTAGACTGCCTGTGCAACCTAACCCTAACCTGAATAATAAAGAAACCTAGAGTATAGAGGCCCTGACTACCTTCCATACTTACCTTATCACTCCCATTAGACTTAATGAAATTCAATTATGGTCGGGTAAGGTGATTAAACCAAACCACTCCCCTATCATCACGAGGAGGAATGTGAGCCTTCCAAAGAAGCTACAATAGATCTTGAGGTGGTTGTTACACTTGTGACAACCGATATAGAGCGAACTGTTACACTTGTAATAGCCAACCTGAGAAGAATTCTTACTCCTATAACAACCAACTCGAGTAAGACTAATACACCTGTAGTAGATGATTCAATTGTTATGACTCAGGATCCTCAGTATTTTCAGAGATTAACTGAGACTAGAATGATCTCACAAATCGAATACGATTTTCTTAGAGAGTTTCAAAATATGCACATGTTGATTCCTCTACTGCAAGCTCTTAAATAAGTACTTGTTTATGCCAAAACAATACGAGACTTGTCCATTAAGAAACCTAGAAGGAAGCATAAGGACCCTGCTACCATACACGTGATGGGGAAATTGTATGATTCAAAGACTACTCAAACTCTTTTAACCAAGTATAATGATCTAGGGAACCCTACAGTTACTATTTATATTGATGGCCAGCCCATAACTAATACAATGATTGATCTTGGGGCGCCCTTTACTGTAATGACAAAGGACCTCTTTACCACCCTGGGGCTACATAAGCTTAGACATATGCCTACCATGCTTGAATTAGCAAATAGGTCCCCTGTTAAACCCTAAGGGATATTAGAAGATGTAGTAATAACAACAGCTTCCTGGAGGTATCCAACTGAATTTATTATCTTAAAAACCAAATCCAACCTAGGGGGACATCCTTTGATTCTATTAAGACCCTCACTGGTCAGTGCAGATGCATTTATAAGGTGCAAATCTGGATCTATGATGATTTCTAATGGCTAGGATACAAATAACCTTAACCTTTACCCCCCCAAAACCAAATATGGATTTGAAAAATCTCTAGTGGGATGAACTTAAACCTGAATCAAATCTTTCCCTACCGCTCCCCACTCTGTGAAAAGCTCAATATTTCATGGATGAGACAAAAGATGATATCATTAATGGCTTTATTAGTAACTCACTTTCTGTTGCTTCTATTGAAAATTCAAGGGAGGAAGAGGAGGTAGAAGATATAAACTTTGAAAAAATGAGAACCTCTTCGCATACTGACAGTAGTCCAGTTGAAGTAGAACCAGGAAAGTATTTGAATGTTAATCCCAACTTGACCGCTGAGAAAAATAAACTGTTGTTATAGGTATTACAGAAATACAAAAAGGCAGTTGCATGGGACTACACAGATATGAAAGGGATTCATCCCGACCTGTGCACTCACCACATTTATTTGAAAGATTGCTGCAAACTAATTAGACAACTACAACACCACATGAACCCTGCAGTGTAGGAGGTAGTGAAAGAAGAATTACAAAAACTCCTAAATGTTAACTTTATCTATCCAATATATAACAGTTAGTGGGTGTCTTTGCTTGTCATTATCCCTATGAAGAATGACAAGTGGAGAGCCTGTGTGAATTACAGAGAACTCAATAAATCCACTCAAAAGGACGATTTTCCTTGACCATTTATAGATTAGGTCCTTGACAACCTTTATGGGAAAAAGGTTTTTTCATTTTTAGAGAGGTTTAGTGGCTACAACCAGATATAGATTTCCCTAGAGGATCAAGATAAAACAACCTTTACTTTCCCTTGGGGAACTTTCACATATAGAGTACTCCCCTTTGGACTCTGCAATGCGCCTGGAACTTTAAGAGGGCAATATTGGGAATTTTTTCTGATTTGTTGAATGACTGCCTTGAAATCTTCATGAATGACTTTACACCTTATGGTGATGCTTTTGATACAACATTATCTAATTTAGAAAATGTGTTGGAATGTTGTATATAGACTAATGTTTCTTTGAGCACCGAAAAATGTCACATGATGATGATTAAAGGGATCGTGCTAGGACACTACATTTTTACTGGTGTGATCAAGGTAAACCCTACTAAAATAGAGGTAATTCTGAAAATTCCAACTCCCAAGATGCAAAAAGAGGTATGTAGTTTCTTGGAACGTGTAGGGCACTACAGAAGATTTATAGAGAATTTTTTAAAAATTGCATCGCCATTGTTCTCCTTATTAAAGATTTGGAAGTTTTGTGGACAAGAAAGTGTGAGTAGACCTTTTTGAAGCTGAAATGTTGTGTATCAACAACTCCAGTTTTACATGGACCTAACTGGGAACTCTCGTTTAACGTAGCTACAGATGCATCTAATATTGCTATAGGTGATGTTTTGGGCTAGTTGGAGTATAGGAAACCTTACGTTATTTATTACATAAGCAATAATTTGACTTCGACTGAGCTCAACTACATAGTGATAGAGAAGGAATTCCTAGCTGTAGTGCATGCCATCATCAAGTTTTGACATTATATAACCGGGTATCAAGTATTTATACACACGGACCACTCTGCCATTCATTTTTTTAATGAATAAGCCAATTACCACTGTTAACCTCACTCTCATAATAAAACAATTATAAATCCAAAATTATAATTAAATAAACCAAATCTTGAGAATTAGGAGTTAGTTCCTCAAACTAAGGAGTTTAGTTAGGATGGGAGATTCTTTCCAACTAGTTCTCCTGGATTAGTGTTTTGTTGAGAAAATATCTCAACCAAGTTTATTCAAGATAGACGCACTATTTTGAGACAAACTTCCTCATGTATTTATATGTATCATAAACAATATTTTAATAAGGAGAATGAGAATGTGAGGAATGTTGTAAGGTTGAGGCCTTTTTGGCCATGTCTAGTTTTTCTATATTTCTACTACTTATTTTATGAGTAATTTATTATAGTGGTTTAGTTTTCTTCATGTGATATCAGAGCTACAACTGAAAAATTTGTAGTGTGTGTGTAATGTTGGGTGATTTCAAGTTGCGTGGACATATCTATTTTTGAGGGTGCAACATTGTGTGGCTGTATGCACCTGTGTGAAAGGGCCCGTGCACCAGAGCATTGTTGTTGAGGAGATTTGTATATTTTGACAGAGCATTGTTGTTGAGGAGATTTGTATATTTTGACATGGAACACAAAATTGCTGAGGAAAATTGAAGGCAAAGAAAGGTTAGAGGTTGTAAGGGAAAAGCCACTCGGGGAGGACACAATCTCAAAGAAATCACTCTAGCTCCCTCATTGAAGTTTTATCAGAGCGCTGGTGATGGTGGTTATCACAGAAGCTGGAAATTGATTCATCAGTGCCAAGTAATCAATAAATGGGTTTTTGTATGGCATTCTATAGCCCAGTTCAGGTCTGAGCAATCTTGTATGTTAAATTCTATTTCCACTGAAATTTTTATTACTATGGATAGAAATATCGATTTCCACACTTGTACAATCATTAAGTCTAGGTAAAGTGTTGGTGGAATGGGTGGTGGTCCTGGAAATGCACAAGGAGAGAGAATTTACTTCGTATCTCTATAAAGCAAATTTACCACATGAGCAACAACAGTAATTGTTGGAGGCACAGTGGGCTCTGTTGGTTGCGTAGGTCGCTTAAAATCTTCTCTCAGCCAATGAGATAAGTTGGTCACACCAGATGAGTCTTCAGAACTTTCTTCCTCATGCTGTGACATGGACTTCTGGACTTTTTTTTTCCATGCCCCGGTTCTCACAACTTCGATCAAGGCTTGAGAGAAGCTCACTCCACATTAGCAATCTAGATTACCAAAGTTCTGAGTCTCAATTCAATTCGGAGCCAAATGATGAAAGGTAGTCTCCATATTTTCGGTTCTCCTTTGTAAATTCTCTGAGAGCAAGACTTTAAGAGAAGGAAACCTCTATGCCATTAGGATGAAACTGTGATTCCGCTGCTTCAAGCTTGTTTTCCATTTCACTTTTCTGCTACTCAAGTTCCTTGTTCAAGTCGCGCAATTAGATGTAGCAACTCGTTAATATTACATTCAAATTCCAACGAGTTAGGAGGCCTTTTGAGATATTTTCATACAGGATTTGTTGGGATCATAGGAAGAAGATGAACATGCCTCCTCCAGCCGGATTGACGAGGCTAAGGTTTTGGCTATGGCTGTAGAAACCTATGCACGATTTTTTTTCCTGAACGAACGCCTATGGCCATAGAAGAACTCACGGTAAAAGACTGTTGAACAAAGTCCATTGCCAAAAAGCTTGTGCCTCCTTCATCATCAAATACCTATAAAATTTGAAACACAAATTTCTTGTTGAATAGTTCCTGAAAAAGTCACAATTTTTTACCGTAGCAGGTGTGCCCTTTAGGAGACTGCTGGCACCTGATGTTGTTAGCAGCTAAATTCCGATTTTCTTGATCTATCTTGTAACCCTGAAGAAGCAAGAAGACTTCTTTTGATTGTGAATAATATTCTAGCATTCAGAACATTGGGATATTAAAAATCGACAATAGCTGTGATGGCTCGCACTACAGGAAGAGCACGCCTTGCGATTCCACCAATGGCAGGGCGAACTCCAGTCAGAACAATCAAAACAAAAGTATAAGGCCTCTGGCCTAGTGCTATGAAGGGATCGTGAAAATTTTACGAAAAGGTAGAGCTGGTGGGCTATTCAACAATGATTATAGTTGCCTCCATCCATTTGTGAATAAGTCTTTGCAAACCATGGCTGAATGTTGAACTTCAAAGCCTTGGCAAAGTATAAGGTAATACTTTGTTGCTTTTAAGTCATTAAAGTCGTGTTGTTATTTATTATTTATAATGGGTTTGAAATTTTTGAAATTACTTTTGTAAAAAGTAGACTTCATTTAGTTTTTGAGATATAATATATGAATGAATTTTTATTGAGAGGTAAGGTGCATTAAATGATTTAGAGAAATAAGATGCATTAAAGTTCTTTTTATTGGAGAGACAAGGTGTGTTTTTAATGTAAACAATATTTGAGTTTTATAAAACAATTTTAGAAAACAATTCACTTTATCAAGTGACTTAATAATATTATTTTGGAAATAAAGTGAATATTTTGTATGGATTGATAAGGTATCATTTGTATTTTGGAGTAATAAGTTGTAATATTTGTGGAAAAATAAGGTCATATCCATAGTGGATTTTGTAGTATGACTTTGGACAAACTTTGGCTCAGATATAAGTGTCAATCTATTTGAAGTGTTATTAGGAGTCATAATTTGAGGTCATAAGTGAATTTTTGTATTTGGAATGATAAGTGAAAGTCATTAATTCAAAGTTATTTTTTATTTTGAGAACAATTGAGTCAGTGTAGGCAGTTTTTGAAGACAATTTGCTTCCAAAGTTTGCAATTGTTACATTGAAGAATTATGTAGCCCCGTAATTAATAAAATCATATTTTTTGTGGTGCTTGTGTCCTAGATCTACCTGGTATTGAATAAGGGGATCTTAGGTACACCATGTGTAATGAATGCGTGAGCATGACTTGTATTCATATTATCAAAATGCTTTCTCCGTATTATGCTTAAACAAATACATGCACATAAGCAAGCTTAATTATAAGAATGCTTAATCAAGCTCATGTAATCAAGCTTAAGTACACAAGAACAAAGCTTCACATCATCAACTTGATAAGATGATCTTCCAAGCAAGCATATCTCACATCATGTAATCAAAGAAATCAAGTTATGGATGCTACAAAATCAAGCATTTCAAGCCAAGATGACATCAACATCATCAACACTTTTTGTATCACTTGCAGATAAACATTTTTTAACCTAATTGTATGGATGCATTCTCGATTGTAACCAACACCCTAATTTGAATTGTTAAGGTGAATACATTAAGTCAATTAAGTCTTCAACTGAGTCATCAAGAATGAACTTGTCATTTATCTCTTGGGTGCATTTTCGACAGTATTTGACACCCTTCATTTTTTAAAATCAGCACATTCAATGAGTACTTTCAAGAAAGCACAAAGGGTCAGTAATCAATTAAGAAAGTTCAAACAACCAAGCAAGTGAGTATGTCATTCAAACAACAAAGCAAGCGAGCATGTCAAAATCAAGTGCGAAAGTTCAAAGCGTGACATCCACAACAAACGAGCCAGTGTGAAGTTGATTGAAGCATTCACAAAGTGGAAGTGAAGCATTCAAGCAAAGTGATTGTCATCAAGCGAGCGTGAAATCAAGAGTTCAAGAAATCAAGTTATAAAACTCTAGAAAGTGTTTAAAGCATCAACAATAAACACCGATACAAGCAAGCCTGAATTCAAAGTGAGAAAGCTAACATGGTGACACACATTCAACTATCCCAAATTCTTAAGTATTTGATTTTATCATTAGCTGGCAACATGGTGAACATCAACAAAAACAAATCTTTCTCATATCCAAGTGCATCTTCAACATGCACATGAAATGATTGAGTTCCTTCAACTGGAATCACAACTACAAAGAACTGAGTTGCTAGAGAAAAGTGATGATTCCAAGTCACTGATCCAACCAACTTCAAGTTTCGAAGTGGTCCCTGATCCAGTTCAACTTTCTTCCAAACCAATCATCAAGCCATGGGAAGAAATCCAGAGTAACAGAAATCGACGAGGCTTAGGATATGTCAAATATGATGTCGAATTTCATATCCCAGATTATTCAAGTCCCGTTAAGTTTGTTAGTGTAGGGTTTCTTGCACAAATCACATTGCTAGTTCTGAGAAAGTTGAAGACAAACATAAATACACACAAAATGAAGTTGCAGATAAACAGACATGCATGCACACTGAAGTTGCAGTCAAACCAAAATGCCTTCATTGTCAAAGAACCAGTCATCTAGAAGATCATTGTTTTGATCTCCATCCTTGTCACCATTGTGGCAAGTCAAATCATTCATTAGCACAATGTAGCAAACAACAACAATCAACCAGATGGAAGATCAATTATTCATGGATTGATCCCTGGAAATGGTTATCCACAGTCAGAAGATTGTATAAGTTTTACAATCGAATTCACTTACACATATTGCGGTAAAAATGAAGATGGTAATTTCGTGCAGTTGAACGGGGGAGTACACTAGTTAAACACTCCTACACCTGAAGGGGGGGTTGTTCAGAAATAATTTGAAGAATATTGTCTCTCCTTTTAGTTGACAAAGGGGGGGAAAATGTCAGTGAAACTGATAGTGGTTGTCAAATTGAAAGTCTCGATAACCTCAACAAAGCAACCAGTGGGCATCTTCATCAGCGAGTGAGCATCAACAAATTTTCTAGTGGGTGATCGACATCAAAGTCAAAAGTGAGCAGTTTTCAAACACAATAAAAACAACAATGAGTTGTTTTTTAACGTCATCAGTCAGTGGGTGATCATCATCAACAAATTCTCCAATGGGCGTTCATCAACCTTTTTCAGTGGACAAACAAATACGCGAGTCGACGTTCATCAATTTTTTTTAGTGGACATAGGATGTTGATTTCAAGCAAAGGGCAGTTGGATCCTTTTGCAGCTTAGCACGTGATGGGGTTGTCAAGCGACATTCATATATGAATTAGAGATGTAGCTGACTCATGGTCTCTTCATATTGTAGTTTCTTCAACATCCAGCTTTGGCGGTTTTTCATACAAATGTTTTTTGAGGATCAATTTGAGAACTTGGAAGAGGGTTCCTTGTTCTTATTTTGGATTTATCATTGAGGGGGGGAATGTTAGCCTCACTTTCATAATAAAACAATTATAAATCCAAAATTATAATCAAAGAAATCAAATCTTGAGAATTAGGAGTTAGTTCTTCCAACTAGGGAGTTTAGTTAGGATGAGAGATTCTCTCCAACTAGTTCTCCTAGTTTAATGTTTTGTTGAGAAAATATCTCAGCCAAGTTTGTTCAAGATAGATGAACTATCTTGAGAAAAACCTCCTCATGTATTTATATGTATCATAAACATTATTTTAATAAGGAGAATGAGAATGTGAGGAATGCCGTAAGGCTAAGGCCTTTTCTGCCATGTCTGGTTTTTCTATATTTCTGCTATTTATTTTATGAGTGATTTATTATTAGTGGGTTAGTTTTCTTCAACCAATGATAGAATTACACGTTGGTTATTGATGTTACAAGAATCCAGTATCACAATTATAGATAAACCTGGAAAAGGTAATGTAATAGTTTATTTCGTTTCTAAGTTAACTATTTATGACAATTGCATTCCTACTGAGGATTCTTTCCCTGATGAGTATCTCTTTGCTATTTCTACTCACTCACCATGGTATGCAGATATAGCCAATTATCTTGCTGCAAGAAAGTTTCCACAATACTTATCGTCCAAGGAAAAGAGAAAAATCATACAACAAAGTGATACTTACTCCTGGATAGATAGGAATCTCTATCACATTGGACCATATTTTTAGATCAGACATTGTGTTACGAAGATGAGATCATTCACATCCTTAAGTCTTGTTACGAGGAACCTTGTGGACAACACTTCATAAACAAGTAGAAATGATACAAAGTCCTCTCAACATGATATTATTGGCCAACAATATTTTAGGATGCCAAGAAGTTTGTGAAAGGGCTTGATAGCTGTGAGAGGATGGGCCAACCAATGCAATTAGATGATATGTCATTACAGCCTCAAATAGTCTTGGAACCATTTGAGAAATTGGCCTTGGATTTTGTGGGACCAATTAATCCTTCATCTAGATAGAGATCTTACATCTTGGTCTACATCGACTATGTCACAAAATGGGTTGAGGGAAAAGCACTAACCAGAGCCATGGAGCAGGTTGTTTTAAAATTCCTATTTGAAGACATCTTCATCCATTTTGGGATACCCAGGGAGACAATGACAGATGTAGGGCCCCAATTTACATCTCATTTGATCCAAAAGTTGGTTGAAAAAATATAAAATCCATCATAGAATCACATCACCTTATCACGCATAAGGAAATGGCCAAGTTGAAAGCACCAACAAAGTCATTGAGGGGATTCTTACTAATACTGTGGCTAGTCACCAAAGGAAGTGGGCTGATAAAATTCTAGAAGTGTTGTGGGCATATAGAACCACATGGAGGAATACTACGAGATTCTTACCATACAAAATTGTGTATGGTAAAAATCCTTGATTCCCTATTGAGTTTGAAATCAAGACATTGACAACAAAATTATTGGTAAATTTGGATCTGGCTACAACACAAAAGAAAAGGTTGAACCAACTCATTGAATTGGAGGAGAAATGGTTGGTTTCTATCCAGCTAACAGAGATTATCCAACAGCGGATAGCTAAGTGGCATGAAAGGTTTATCAAGAAGAAGAAATTTCAGAAAGGAGGCTGGTCTCTCTTATATGATTTGAGATTCAAGGACTTCAAGGGTAAGCTCTCCACCATATGGCTAGGTCCCTATGAGGTAGATGCAGTCTTTGACAATGGGATTGTGAATTTGGTTACCATTGACAGTATGAGGACACCATTGCTTACTAATGGGAACCGTCTTCAGTTATATCATAAAACTGCTTCAAGGGATTCATTTGTTAACATTGTCATGAATTCAGACCTTTAGATTACAGGATCAGGGGAAAACCCCCCTGTGCTGGAAAAATTGTAATTTTTCAATAAGTGTAACAACTGAAAACCAACCTCTCTTGGCGGCTGTTACACTTGTTAAACTAAAAAATAAAAAAACTAATTAATAAATAAAATAAAAAATAAAATAAAAAAATAAGTAAAAAAATAATGAAAATAATCGGGCTGTGAAAACCTCTTTTTTTGGGGTGCAGACAAAGGATTTTTGTAATAATTGACAACTAATCCATGGCAGATGTTACACCCTTTTATTGAAACAACATTTGCTATTTCAGGAGTATCTTACAATAATGTTGTTACATGATTGTCTCTAGTTCTTTGTTTTTATCTTTTGTAGAAACTAATAATACATGCTAGGTGTCTTGGCTGTTACAACTGTAACAACTGACGACTTCTAAAAATGATCCAAGTAAGTTATCTATTGCGATATACATCATGCATCACCATGACTCGGGAGTAATTTCGATGAATGCCATAATTAATTTTGTGCACCTCGTCACCAATGTCTTCTCTCCATGTCATACCAGGTACATCATGAAACTGTAATATCACTATCTTCTTTTATTTAGTAATTATGGAAATTTAATGTGATATCCTTTTGACAGCCGAGGATGGCTATCACACTTAAGCCAGGGGGAGGACGAATTACGTCATGACATGATGTGTGCATGACCTGTGAGCATTTAAACTGAAACCAAAGTATGATAATCTTATAATCATTATCATTTAATGATTGATCATGCTGAAAAAGGAATTGTACCTCAGACCAAACCTTCCATAACTTAACATTAATGAGGAAATGATATTGTGTAGTATGAACCCTAATTTGAAATCCCTGCCTTTAACCTCATTGTGTCACCCTTCCATTACCCACTGTTGAAGCGTCGCATCCTCATTCAGATCTCTTAGACATAAGTGAAGGAGAATAGTTTGTAGAGCCAGAATAGATGAGGATTGTGCTAGCTACTTTGGAATTTCCCAAGAGACGAAGAGAGGAGAACAATGTTGTAACAGTGTAGCAATGGATGGGGCGACAATTCGACATGAACATGTATCAACCGAGGCATTGGAAATTTGTCTTGAAGCATGACAAAATTTCAAGGATGCAGGATGGTTTGAGTTTTTCCAAAGGCTAGAGGGATCAGATGGAGCAATTATGATGGAATTTGCTAATAATTTGTAGAGGAATCTAATGGAGGTCAGGGGATTGTAGCTAGAAGTTACAGAGGAGGTAATTTCTCGCGTGACGAAATTTCCAATAGAGGGAAAGAGGTGGTTCAACAAAAAAATCAATGACCCCTCTTTGAAGGAGGATTTTCTCCAAGGGGAAGAACGACTAGTAAAAAAAGGAAGAGGAATTGACTGGATGTTGCTTCCCTAGCCATCGACAGATGTCGCCCCTTTACCTCATTAAGTATATCACCTGTGAGGGAAGGGAAACAATTGTATTTAATTATAACTTCTTTTTGTTAAATTACCTCTTAAATCAACAGATGATAAACCTCACGTATTTTTTGTTGGAGAATATCAAGCATATGGTTGCGGTTGTGGAGACAACTACACACCTAGAGAAATGCATCACAAACCATAGCCTCACCAAGCTAATTGTGTTAGATTCCATAAGTCACTAGGGAAAGAGGTGGGATGAATTCATGAGGAAGAAGGCTAGGACTACCTGAAGGAAGCGATCTTTGACTTCTAAGGAAGCTCTGAAGGAAACCAAGGAGCAGCCCAACTGTGGAAAGTAAGGGTTGGAAAGAGACCGGTTGACAACTGAATAGGTGATAAGAGGCCGAAGAAGAGAGTAATGGTTAGTGGGCACCCAAATTCCCCATCCAATTCTGAGAAGAACAAGGGGGAAATGAGGCAAAAAGATGAAGAGCAGGCTCAGCTAGAGGAATCTCCCTCACGAGGTAAGAACAAGACTCAATCCTTCCTGCTTAAAATTCAAAGTTTAGAAGGAGAAAATGAAAATTTAAGATATCAGTTAGTAGAGGATAAGGTAGAAGCAAGGACCTTAGGGTTAGATACTTTGGCTGAGGTTGTAGATAGGGTTAGGGAGGAAAATGTTCCAGGTTCTGTGTGCACGAACTATGCTAAAGAGATAGTAGCAGCAAGGTATAGAGTCTATGTAGTGGACACATTTTCGAGGGAAACACAAACTGAGTCTTGGGAAGCTGACACACAAAAACCCATTTAAGACGTTGCTAATACACAAGAAACAACAACTGAAACAGAGCATCCCACAGAGAGTAATTTAGTAGCTGATACACAGGAACCCTTGGATGACACCGTTGTTACATAAGAACTAGTAGGGGAAGCAGAAGCTAACCAAGGGGAAAAAGAAGAAGTTGATATACACGAACTTGTGGTTGACACTATTGTTACACAAGAGCCAGTGGTGGAAATAAAAGCGAACCAAGGACAAATGATACACAAGAACATGTGGATGACACTTTTGTTACACAAGAACCGGTTGTGGAAGTGAAAGCTAACAAAGGAGAGAAATAAGTTGTTACACAATAACCCATTGATGATGTTACCATTACAAAAGAATCAGCAGCTAAAATCGAGAATTTCACCCTCAGGAGGCTATTACACCTTGAGTTGTTAGTGCATGGGAGAGAACATCGGGTCCTTATGAAGGATGGTGTTTTGAAAAAATTTGGTGATACTAGAATTACAAAAGGGGAAACAACACACACTCACTTTGCAAGAGGGACTGATCTCACTCAAGGAAAATCAGAAAATGATGAATTCACTTTGGGAGAAGTGGTTAAAGGAAGAGTGGTGATGCAGGATCATCCAACTAAGGGCACCATGACAGGGTGTTGGGTCTCAGCTAAGGAGGAGAGGTTCATCATTGTTTGATTTCATTTATGTTTGTTGAGTAAAATAGTGTTAGGGACTTGTTTTATTTCATTATCAGTTAATAGGTATTTAGGGACATCATAGTTAGGTGAAGGTGGTTATAGCCACACTGTTGTTTTTTTCTTTTATTTATTTTAGTTCTGTTTACTTAAAAAAAAACAAAAAGATATATATCATCTATGTATTCGACAGAACGAGAAAACTCAAACAACAAAACAATTATCAACTGTGTAATTGAAGAAACAACTGAAAACAATTTGAATAACTGTATTGTAACAATAAAAAACAAATGTACCACATTGTGGAAAAGGTTGGACATTCTAGTACAGAAAAGTAATACAAAGAGAAACAATCTCATTTTGAATCCATCTATTTGAGACTTGTTGATTTTATCTAATTACTATCCTCTGTAACAAATAGACAAACTGTATATTTTTATTTTACTAGAAATCCTTCTAGACAAGCAGTGACGAAGTTCCAGAAACCAAGTGACAAGCATAGACATAGTTTCAAAAATCGAACGACATGCAGAGACACAATATTAACGTTAAACTGAGCAGGCAGTTCCAGCTACATTAACAGTTCCAGAAATACGAGAACAAGCACTAGTCGTAGCAGCTAACAAATTAAATACAACCACAATGAAATGCATTCACAAGAAAGGTAACCCTGTAACCTGAAATTTCTTTTTCATTCGTCATTAGAAACGTTTCAATGTCAAGACCAACATATGAAATATATTTTTTACAGATTATTCAAGTCCATTAAACCCTAAGGCTGAACAAACCCTCCTATGGGAGAAGGATAGTGAATGAGGGTTAAGGTTATAGCCCTGAACAATTACATTCCACTGAAGAACAAACGAGATCATATACAACTGGTCCCGAAGGTCATTTTTCCATCTACCAAAAGACAAAACAACAGAGACCCAGTTCCTAGCCTATTGACTGACTACCCCAAGGAAGAAATCGAATTGGGAAACCATCATACCAAACAAATTGCAACAGGGAATGACCCTACCGTTCCGTTGGAGGAAGGGCCGAGTAGCAATCCAACTAAGAGCATTCCAACCTGCACATCAACCACAGAAAAGAGTTAGCATTAACATACAAAAGGGCCAAAGGAACGAACGACGAGAAGAAGAAACCCAAAATAACTTACCAGCATATTAGAAAGCACTGGATGAATGAACCCACATTTAGGACGCGGCCACTAAAGGGAAGCATGTTCACAAGGAGCAACAATTGTTAGCTCATTAGAAAATATGAGGAAATAGTTTTTAGCTGGGAAGGAGCCATTACCTTGCTAGAGCCGAATGATGCAGAGGAAAGGGTCCTTCGTGGTTGCAACCTGTGTTAACAAATACATTGTAGACAAGTCAAACGAAGAAATAATTATACAGGCAGCTGAAAAATATCATTGAAGAAGTTCAACAGAACGAGTAAGGAATGGAAGGAGAAATAATGACCACTAGAAGAGCACCAAATTACAAGAAAACAGAGAAACCAACGCATAAAATCGAAGAAGCCAACAACTTAATGACAGAGCCGAACTGACCATATAGTCAAGACAAATACTGAAGAAAGTTTCCAACCAACCAATAGAGAAACCCATAGTCGGGCGTGGACAAAGCATCGGGCTCAAATTCATTAGAGTCACCAACAAAACCTACGGATGGAGCTCTCACTACTGAGTAGTGCAAAATGAAAATGCTGGAGTGAAATGAAGTGAGGGTTAGGGTTAGTCCGAGAATGAGAAGGAAACCCGAGACTAGGACAACTGTCCACTCATCAACCATCATACCAATAATCAATACAACCATTAATACCAACAATATATCAGCGCTAACCTTTGATTATTGACTAATCACAAATTCATTGATTAACTCATTGGTGTTAATCATTATTGTTATTGTTAAACCTTAAGTCACGGGCTGGTCCCACCATATTGTGGTATCAGAGCAGGATTTAGAGTTTTCCTGAGAAATAGAGGTTGGAAGATGAGGTCGTGGAAGA
Organism: Pinus taeda; assembly: GCA_000404065.3. NCBI lineage: Eukaryota > Viridiplantae > Streptophyta > Pinopsida > Pinales > Pinaceae > Pinus > Pinus taeda. Next base: position 39,478 of record APFE031672271.1, on the reverse strand, counting down.
GGTGCTCGAAGAACAGCAAAGGAAGGATTGCGGGAGGAAATCAGGATCCTTACTGCCTGTTTGGAGGCATTTTAAGTAGGAAGGAGAAGGGATCTAGAGGTAGGAGATGATAGAGAATAAGAAGCCATAGTTACAATAGATGGATCAAATGAAGAAGTACCAGAAATGAGATTGTTGAGGTCAGTCCTATTGGCTAGTAGCAAGCCTAAACCAGAAATTCCAAATTATGATGGAAACTTGTCCACAGAAGTTCTGTTGGACTGGATCAACGAATTGGACAAATATTTCAAGTGCGAAGAGGTCAATGAAGATCAGAGAGTTAAGTTCACTGCAACAAAGTTGAAGGGACACGCAACCTTGTGGTGGGATAGTGTCCAAGCAGAAAGAAGAAGGATGAACAAGTTGCCAATAAAGAAATGGCCCAGAATGGTGGCCAAGTTAAAGGGCAGATTTTTGCCCAAGGACTACCAGATTGTACTGCATCGGCAAGTGTAGAATTTGAGGCAAAAAGGGATGACAGTGAGAGAATATACTGAAGAATTCTATCGGGTAAATTTAAGAGCTGGTTACACGGAGGACACCCCAAACAACAAGGTATACAAATGGTCTGAGATTTGAAATATTGGATGAAATCAACATTATTTCCCTAAAAAATATAGAAGAGTGCCATGAAGGCAGAGGAGAAGATCGCCAGAAAAAAAAATTCTAGGAGAGGGCAGGGAACCGACAAAGGAAAAGGACAGCCCTATGGCAGAGGACAAACTACTAGCAATAGTGAAGAGGGCAACAATTCCAAAAATTCTGGGATAGCAGAAAAAGGAGACAACACTAGAGGTGGAAGGCCATATCCGCGAGGAAGAGGAAATGGCCGAGGCAGAGGAGCTAACTATCAGCGCTACAGGTGCCACAAGTGGGGGCATAGGTATTTCGAATGTCCTGAAGCGGAACAAGTTGGTCCAAGAGGAGCATTTGTTGCATAGCCAGAGGAAGCAAAGGCACCACCTCAGGAAGTGGAGAATGTGCCAGAAATAGGGGAAGCCTTAGTTCCGAATAAAGTGCTATTAAAACCATCCAAGGAAACAACTAAATAAATGAAAAGGAAAGCATTATTCCAGACACTTTGTAAGTCGCACGGAAAATGATGCAAGTTGATTATCGATAGTGGGAGCATGGATAATCTAGTTGCCATAGAGATGGTAGAGAAGTTGGGTTTGAAGTGGCTGAAGCACCCCACTCCCTATAAGGTATCGTGGTTGTAAAAAGGCCATCAGCTGTTGGTTGATGAACATTTTGAAGTTGTGTTCCATATTGGCAGGTATAAAGACAAGGTTATTTGTGATATTATGCCAGTGGACGTATGTCATATACTGCTAGGGAGGCCATGTTAGTATGAATGGAGGTAGTGCATGATGGGAAGAAAAATTGTTACAAGTTTGTCAAAGATGGGATCAAGCACACACTTGTGCCCATCAAGGAGGAGGAGACAACAGAAACAAGCGGGACGAGAGTGTTACTAATGGGTGGAAAACAATTTTTGAAGCAGATTGAAGATAGTGAAGTGAACTATGCTGTTGTGAGAAGGGAAAAGACAGTGATGTTACACACTGAAGTGTCTGATTTTCTTGTAGAAATTCAGAAAATGCTGCAGGAATTCAACGATATAGCAGTGGACGATTTACTAGATAAATTGCCTCCGAAGAGAAGTATAAGTCATCATATTGACTTTATACCTTGAGCAAGTCTACCGAACAAGGCAACATACCGGATGAGCCCCAAATATAATGAGGAAATCAGAAAACAAGTGTAGGAATTGCTGGATAAAGGGATGATAAGGGAGAGTTTGAGCCCCTGTGTAGTTCCAACAGTTCTCACTCCCAAGAAAGGAGGAAAATGGCAAATGTGTATAGACTTGAGGGCCATCAACAAGATTACTATCAGGTACAAATTTCCACTGCCACAGATGGATGATATGATGGACTGCTTGAGCAGGGTAGCATTCTTCTCGAAGATTGATCTGAAGAGTGGTTATCATCAGATTCTAATCGGGGAAGGGGATGAGTGGAAGACAACCTTCAAGACTAATGAAGGGTTGTATGAGTGGCTGGTAATTCCATTCAGATTAAGTAACACCCTTAGTACCTTTATGCGACTGATGAACGAAATGCTAAAAGAGTTCATTGGAAAGCTTGTAATAGTGTATCTTGATGATATATTAATTTTCAGCAGGACTAAGGAAGAACACTTTCGACAGGTTCGAAGTGTGCTAGAAAAATTGTAGCAAAATAAGCTGCTGATAAGTTTGAAAAAATGTACTATTCTTCAAAGAGAACTGGTTTATCTGGGTTTTGTGATTGCAGAGAATGAGTTGAAGATGGACCCAAAGAAGATTGTAGCAATCGTTAACTGGCCATCCCCAAAACGTTTGTTTGAGGTACGCAGTTTTCATGGGTTGGCAAGTTTTTACCGTAAATTTATAAGGAATTTCAGTGAAATCTATGCACCTATGTTGGACACTATAAAAAAGGCAAGTAAGCCTTTTCATTGGACCGAGGCAGCAAAGAAGAGCTTTCAGCTACTAAACAAGAAGATCACAGAAAGACCAATATTGGGATTTCCATATTTTAAAAAGATTTTTCAGGTTCGCTGTGATGCAAGCGGTATGACCATTGGATCTGTACTTAGTCAAGAAGACAAACCTGTTACGTTTTTCAGCGAGAAGTTGAATGAGAGTAGGCAGAAGTATTCATTCCAAGCACTAAAGCATTGGAGACACTATCTGCTGGGAAGTGAGTTTGTTTTATTTTCTGATAATTTTGCGTTGCAATACGTGATGCAACAACATAAACTGAATCACAAGCATGCTAAGTGGGTTGAATATTTACAGAGTTTCACCTTTGTGTTGAAACACATTATCGGGAAGGCCAACAAGGTGGCAGATGCGTTGAGCAGAAGAGCCTTGCACTTGTAGGAGATATGATACAAGTGTTGGGCTTTGAGCATTTGAAAGACTTGTATTAGACTAATGCGGATTTCAAAGAGGATTATGAAGCCTGTCATAATCCTTTGCTGAGAAAAAATAGTCCATGGTTGGACTATAATTCACAAGAGAAGCTATTGTTTAAAGAGGGACAATTATGCATTCCTGATTGTTTGATGAGAGAGAATATCATTCAGGAGAAGCACAGTGGAGGTTTAGTTGGGCATTTAAGCATAGACAAAACATTAGAGCAACTTAGCCATTTTTATTATTGGCCAAGAATGTGGAGGGATGTGCAGAGATTTGTGACCAGATGTAAAGTGTGTCAGTTGGCGAAAGGACATAGTCAGAATACAGGACTCTACACACCATTGCCCATTCCGAGTAGACCATGGGATTTATTCAGTTTGGACTTTATCTTGGGTCTACCAAGGACGCAACGGGGTTATGATTTGGTGATGGTTGTAGTAGACCGATTTTCAAAGATGGTGCATTTCATCCCTTGTAAAAAAACCAGCGATGCCACTCATGTGGTCCACTTATTTTTCACAGAGATCATCAAGCTACATAGCCTACCTAAGTCCATTCTTTCTGATAGGGATGTAAAGTTTACAGGGCACTTCTGGCGCACCTTGTGGGAAAATATGGATACACGGTTAAGTTTCAGCTCTGTTTATCACCCGCAGGCCAACGAGAAAACATAGGTGGTAAATAGGAGCTTGGGGAACTTGCTATGAAGTTTGATCAGGGAAAATTCATGAATTTGGGATTGTGTACTTGCCCAGGCAGAATTCGCTTACAATGACTCACCCAATCAAAACACAGGTTACAGTCCTTTTCAGATCTTATATGGCATGCATCCTCGCGGAGTGCATGAGTTACGAGATCTAGGACAATAGGAAAGATGGAGTGCTGATGGGGAAGATTTCACCAAAGCAATGAATGATCTATACGAGCAGGTAAAAATGAAGTTGCAAGACAACAGTAAAAAATATAAGCAGCAGGAAGATATGAAGCGATAAGAGGTACAGTTTAATGTGTGGCATGAAGTCCTCACACATTTGCACAAGGAACATTTTCATAGAGGTGCATACAACAAATTGAAATACAAGAAGATTGGCCCTTGCAAAATTCTCTGAATTTTTTCAGCCAATGCTTATGAAATACAACTACCACCAGGAATAGGCATCTCGCCCATCTCAATGTGGCAAACTTGTTTCCATATATTTCCAGTCCGGAGGAAGACAGTACAGCACGACCTACACGGGAAGGGAGTGAGACTGGGATGAGACAAATGCCTTCAGCTCAGCCCCTTGAGATCGAGAAAATCCTCGACACTCAAGTGGCCATGTGAACTTGGTAGAAGGAATACCTATATTGTCTGGTCAAGTGGAAGAACTGTCCCATTGAGGACAATTCATGGATTAACGCCAGACAGATACAACAGGAAGGCTATTTAGTCAAGAAGCTCATGGATGGGAGTCATGAATCTTTCTTACCCCGAGAGCCTAATGCAGGAGCATCCAGCTAAGGGCACCATGACCGGGTGTTAGGTCTCAACTAAGGAGGAGAGATTCATCATCATTTGATTTCATCTATGTTTGTTAAGTAAAACAATATTAGGGACTTGTTTTATTTCATTATCAGTTAATAGGTATTTAGGGACAACATAGTTAGGTGAAGGTGGTTATAGCCACACTATTGTTTTTTTTTCTTTTATTTCTTTTATAGCTATTTACTTAAAAAAAAGAAAGATATATATCATCTATGTATTCCATAGAACGAGAAAACTCAAACAGAAAAATAGTTATCAACTGTGTAACTGAAGAAACAACTGCAAACAGTTTGAATAATTCTATTATAACAATACAAAACAAATGTACCACATTGTGGAAAAGGTTGGACATTCCAGTACAGAAAAGTAATACAAAGAGAAACACTCTCATTTTAAATCCATCTGTTTGAGACTTGTTGATTTTATCTAATTACTATCCTCTGTAACAAATAGAAAAACTGTATATTTTTATTTTACCAGAAATCCTTCCAGACAAGCAGTGATGAAGTTCGAGAAACCAAGTGACAAGTAGAGACATAGTTTCAAAAATCGAACGACAAGAAGAGACACAATATTAACACGAAACTGAGTAGGCAGTTCCAACTACATTAACAATTCCAGAAACACGAGAACAAGCAATAGCTGTAGCAGCTAACAAATTAAATACAACCACATTGAAATTCATTCACAAGCAACGTAACCCTGTAACCTGAAATTTCTTTTTCGTTCATCATTAGAAACATTTCAATGTCAAGACCAACATATGAAATATATAATTACAGAGTATTCAAGTCCAGTAAACCCTAAGGCCAAACAAACCCTCCTCCGGGAGAAGGACAGTGAACGAGGGTTAGGGTTATAGCCTTGAACAATTACAATTCATTGAAGAGCAAATGAGATCATATACAACTCGGCCTGAAGGTAATTTTTCCATCTACCAAAAGACAACACAACATAGACCCAGTTCCTAGCCTATTGACCAACTACCCCAAGGAAGAAATCGACTTGGGAAACCCTCAAATCAAACAAATCGCAACAGGGAATGACCCTACCATTCTGTTTGGAGGAAGGGCCGAGTAGCAGTCCAACTAAGAGCATTCCAACTTGCACAATGACCATGAAAAATAATTAGCATTAACATATAGAAGAGCCAAAGGAATGAACGACGATAAGAAGAAACCCAAAAGCACTTTCTAGTATATTAGAAGGCACTAGACGAATGAACCCACATTTGGGACGCAGCCACTGAAGGGAAGCCTGCTCACGAGGAGCAACAATTGTTAGCTCATAAGAAAATCTGAGGAAATATATTTTAGCAAGGAAGGAGTCGTTACCTTGCTAGAGCCAAACAACGTAGAGGACAGGGTCCTTCATGGCCTTAACTTGTGTTAACAAATACATTGCAGACAAGTCAAATGAAGAAATAATCATACAGGCAGCTGAAAAATATCATTGAAGAAGTTCAGCAGAACGCGTAAGGAACAGAAGGAGAAATAGTGACCACCAGAAGAGCACCATATTACAAGAAAATAGAGAAACCCTTGCGTAAAATCGACGAAGCCAACAACTTAATGAAAGAGCCGAACTAACCAGATAGTCAAGACAAATACTGAGTAGAGTTTCCAACCAACCAACAAAGAAACCCATAGTCAGGCGTGGACAGAGCATCGGGCTCGAATTCATTAGAGTCACCAACAAAACCAGCGGATGAAGCTCTCACTAATGAGCAATGCAAAATGAAAATGCTGGAGTGAAATGAAGTGAGGGTTAGGGTTAGTCTGAGAGCAGGAAGGAAACCCGAGATCAGGACAACTGTCTACTCACCAACCATCGTACCAATAATCAATACAACCATCAATACCAACAAAATATCAGCGCTAACCTTTGATTACCGACTAATCACAAATTCGTTGATTAAATCAATGGTGTTAATCATTATTTTTATTGTTAAACCTTAAGTCATGGGCTAGTCCCATCAAGTCGGTGAGAGAATTGGAAGAGAAGAGGAATAAAGAAGCTATGAAGAAGAAAGAGGAGCAATGATGTCTGTTACAGTGGAATTTTATGGACCTAACAAACGATAAGATGAAGCTTCGAGAACTTTCCTTGAACTTTTTAGGTTGTAGGAGGCCTTCCCCATCATATCTAGTGTTCTTATGGGAACGATATTATTTGTTTCAATTAAAAGAAGTTTTTGAAAACATATCATATTTGGGTTTTTCTACCCGCACTTTTCTTGAGTTTTTTCGTGCTTGTGATTTTGATGAACAAAGATTATTTTGTGAGTTATTTTTACATAATATGATGTGCGAATATGTCAGTACATAGATGGTGGCAAGTAATTTCTCTTATATGGGGGATTTGGAGTTGTGAGCCTTCATTTCTTTTATGATGCATCAAATTGAATGGAATTTGGCCATGAAGTCGGCTGAAACTAATGAGGAAAGAGCAACATTATGGATTAAGGAAGAAATGGGGATGGTTGTTGAATAGAGATGTGAGTTCAAATTTTTCTTGAGTACCTCAAAGATTAGGGAACAATCATCCACTTACAGAAAGAGGATCGTAGGATTTTTCCTTAATTTTTATGCACAAATGAAAAGCCAAGCACTAACAGGGTGCCTTAAGCGCACATAAGCTAGTAGTGCTAGATTACAGGAAAAATATCCTTTCAAGTTCCAAAATTTTGTGGTTGCTATTACACGAGTACGAAAACATTCTCAGATGGTGAAAATAGTGGGAGCCGTCTGATTGGGCTTAGGTTCAAATATCCTCTGATTTGGTTATCGGTGGAGGAATAACAGTCATATTAGCACTTGTGTCATTATGAAGAAGAGTCCTGGCTGTGACAGCTGATGGCTACTCAGGAATATAATTTTGCTGGTGAAGACACTGTTGGTGCTTATAATTTTATGGAATTTCATCGGAGATATAATAGGAAAAACTAAGGTTTTGCAAGAGGACATGAAATTTCTTCAGTTGGGGGGAGAAGTTGGGTGTAGTTTTTGTACCTATTTCCTGTACTTTCTTTCCCCATTTTTGACCGTCTTCCCTCTAGACCAACATAACTTTACATGTTAGCTTCCATTTTCTTATTGTGAACATCATATTTTTCCATCATGTTATTTTTCCATTTTTGCTAGATATAATTGTGAAATATTCCTTTTTGTGGGTAAATGGGGTTAGAATTGGAGAAGTCTTTTGGATCCTTTCCTCTTTTTTAGGTGTTTACTGCCAGAACAAGGTTATGGAATGAACAACCACATTGATCGGTCTAAGAGCAAGATGAAACATATTATTGTTCCACTCTATGTGTTGTTACAGATCTTGCTGTTACACCATGATGTTGTTACATACATTTTTGTTACACTGCGTTGATGTTATAGATTACTATTTTTACACTCCAGGTGTCGTTACAAGGTCGTTGTTATCCAGTGTTGTTGTTACATCCCAAACTGTTACTTAGACGTGGGGTGTTGTTACACCATAGTTAGCAGGCCATGGGTACTATTCCACGCAACATCTATTGGAAGTTATGAATTGACTATCTAGAAAGTGACGGATCCAAGCAATTATGATTTTAACCAATATATTTAAATAGATTTCACATTTAGAAACTGGTTATAACGATTTCTATTTATGATTAGCATGAGAATCGTGAGATTCTCATGACTGATCTATTCGTAATTTTGGGTATGTAATTTATATAAGAGAAACTTAATCCCTTAGGCACGTGGGACGACATATAGAGCACAATTATTTTGATCCCGTAACTTTAATTGTTCTTAATAAAAAATACACTACGATGATGTTGTTGTTGTTTCCAAGTTTACTTCCTAACTAATCTCGTGTTCATTTTTGCACTGCTGCTACGGAGGAAGGGCCGTCCTCTTTAGTAGGGACTACAATGGTAGACTAGTTGTATACTATTTTTTCTTTCTTTTATTATTTCTATGGTTTTCTGCTGTCATTGTATAATTTGTAGAACACATCTGCTTCAGTTCCAAATTTATGTTATTTTGTTACATAGATTTGGTTAGCGGTATGGTAGTTGACCAACTGGTGTAGTTATCAGTACAGTGTGTGGCACTCCTTTTCTCTGGTAATTGTGAAGTGTGATTCCATTCTTGCAGAGTTTTAATTTATGCATGAAAGGTTAGTTTCTGGAATTGATCAACGACATTCTGTACTGCTTTCTATTTTCACTCTTGCTTGTAGTGTATTGGCACAGATAGTGAAAATTCCATTGAAATAACAAACCTACCCTTGGTTGATAATTAAATGGTTGCAGCCTTGGTCAATTAGGATTGATTAAAATAACACTACAATAGGGAAGCCACTTCTTGTAATGAATAATAAATCTCTACTTTAGCAAACCTTGTAGTTATTACCTCTGTCAAAATCAATTCCATCTTGTCTACTGGGGGCATAAAACCAATAAATATATTTGTATATGATGATATGTTTTCTACGTTGATACCATTTCATGTCATAAGGTTTTTAATTATTTTGTTTATTTTTTCAATTGAGTTACAACATTATACACATGGAATTGAATTACTGCTGAAAATTGATATGTGCATACAAACTCAAGGCAGATAGAAAAAAATTATGCGTTTCAATCTTCATAATTCATCATGTTTTACATTTGAAAATATTTCTAGGTAAGGCCACACATAAACTAAAGAAATCCAATGGAACAAAACTCATTTTTCTGTTCTAAAGGGCACATGAAGTATCCATGAATGTTGTATTATGCTATTTTTTCAATTCGTTGATTGTATGTTGTACCGTGGGCCTCAAGAATCAACCGAGTCACCTTGTAATGAAAAACAACAAACAAAAATTATAAAATTTAAGGACTTAGAAAACTAAAATAAAAGACAACATTGAACCTAAATGCACAACAGAGAAGGAAAAATTATTTCTCAAGTAAGATCACTACTATTTTACATACAATAGAAATAATGTGGGTAACAAAGAATAAATTTACCACAATTATCTAAGGTGTGATGTATAGTCCTTTTTGTTTTATTCTCAACATCATTTAATTCTCTAATGCACAAACTTGTTGAAGTATATACACAATGTGTGTTCAAAGAAGAACATGAAAGTATTATTTTCGAATAGTCATGAAAATATTTTAACACAAAATAACTATAATACTAATATTATCTTCAAGTTTTAGATGCTGTTTAAATGGATATGATAACAAGTATTTTCAATTTATAGCTAAAATACAAAACAAATTCAATGTAAAAGTTCAAAATACAATCAAACAATAAAGAAATGATATCATGGAATGGGCATTGCAATTATAAAAAGTTCGTTTAACTATCCATCAGTGTCTAGAATTCCTAAAATTTCCTTCTCGAAATAAACACAAGGTGGAAGAATCACACAATTAGAGAAATATAGGAATTCTTCCTAGAAACATTTCCAAAGTCAATGGATTAGGTGCCTGAAGGATCTGCAACAACAAATGAATATTTTCTTCAATCCCATTTCTTGTAATATGCCCACACTAGAGTCCAACAACATTCAAATAAAAGATTTTAGATTTTTTAGAAAAAAATGGAGATTTGTCAAGCATTTTAACTGCATGGTATAGATACTCATAAATATTTGTAGAAAACAATCTTCAAAGATTTTGTATTTTCGTAAAAAAATGGAGTTTTGTCAAGCAAGCCAACAACATGGTACAAAAATTGTTTCTGCAAATGTATCCATAAATATGGTGGATCTTACTCATAAATATTTGTAGAAGAATTGTCAAGCAGGAAATAGGTGCGGCTTTAGAGTCCTCGTTGTGTGAATGTTTGGCATATTTGTTGTAGATTTAATTTTGTCCTTCTTTAATTGATATTTAAAGGCCCTTCATCTGGTGATCCTATAATAAGAGTATCTCTACCACCATAACTATGAAACTAAGTTAGTTCCTAACTGGTTCCAGTGTTGCAAGTTGTTGGGGATGTAAAACAATGGAGGTCACACCCATAGACACCGCAAATACACATGCCACTTAATAACCCTACAATTTTAGTATTTGTATAGATCTCTTCAACAAGGAATTTGTTCTATTCTCCCTACATAATACAAGTTCCACCTATAAATTATTTTAACAAACAAAGCTCCTCCTAATGCACGCTACAACCCGATAAAGTTTTAAATGATGTTGCACCATGATCCCAATTTCATAAAATCCCTTTGACTCTTTTTAAAAAGATAAAAAATTGAATACTTGTCACATCCACTAAATTGTCATCATACGTCACACAGTCATGCACCAAGTTTATGAACCCTCATCTTCGAACCATCTTGGGTTGAATTTGAAAGGACCAAGGGGCTTGCTTATGAATCTTCATCTCCAACCCGAGTTGGGTTGAATTTGAAAGGACCATGAAGCCTTTTGTCCTCTCCATTTTACAACATAATTAGGAAATGATCTCAAACCCCTATCACCTCAGTCCATGATCTTATTATTTCAAATTTTATCATCATTAATTAAGACAACAAGAATCTATCTACCTTTTGTTTATTGTTTCCTTTCCAATACTTCATTTACTCTAAGTTGAAGGCATCTTGATGGGATCAAAATCAATATGTGCAAAGAGTATGCCAGAGGCAACCTCCTTTCCTATTATATTTGTTTGTTTGATTATAATATTGATGCCTTCCCCTAATATCAGAGTTCTAGTGCTTAAAAATTTTAGGCTTACAATTTATCTTAGAATGTGATCCTTTCTTGATACAGTCCATAAACATTTACTATTAAAAGTCTCAACATTCCTTTTTCACCATTGGCTCAGTTGAATGAATTACTAATTGAGGTGAATGACCATAAGGGAGGTAAAAGATTGATTCTGATCCCCTCCTTCAATCGAGATGAAGTGGTGTAATAATAGGATTGGACATGTTCATACTACAGAGAATGAGACTTTTCAATCTCATGTTCATGTGTATCACTTCTAGTTCTAGAAATTCCAACCAAAAAGAAGCTAGAAAAATATACCTTTTGCCACATAATGAAATATGAGCTATTTGGTGAATTGAAGGTAGCTCATCTACAAAGAAATTTAAGTAGTTAAGATAAATATTCACAATTAGGGGTGTTATGTAGTAACGTTATCAAGGTTATACATTTGGAAAATTTGAGTTTGGTACTCCTCATATAAAGGTAACCTGATATTTGCATCAATGATCTAAATGAGCTAGAAAGGACATTATGTGAGACATGCAGATGGGCCTGATGCATATTTCACATCACATATAGATGGACCTAATGAATATTGCATAATATATCATCTTTCTGTAAGAACTAATTACAAACATAATAGCTGTAATGTTTCTGTAAGAACCTAATTAACACAACCCCAAAAATACCAATCACTCAATGACCAAATATTTAATATATTGGGTTCCATGGATGTAAATAGGACTTTAAAAGACAATAAAAGAGATAGGAATGAGATGCATCGAGAACATTCTCAACCTGAGAAGAGGTAGAGTTAAGAGAAGGGGTAAGTGGAGTTAAGAGTAGTAGGGTTGAAAGGCAGTGAAAAGAAAATGGTAGGAAACAAACACACGTGTGGTATCTCCTAATGTAGTAGGCAGGCACCAATATATGACATGACTGGCTGATCCATGTATAATTATCTCAAACACAATCCATACATCAAGTACGACCCTTTGTTTATAACTCAAATTCACAATTGACACATCAAAAATATTTTCATGATTATCACACCTCTTTATAAATAGACCAATAAAATGAAAACTTTACTACAAAAAAACATAATTAGCATTGAATTAAAGAGAATAAAATACCTTTCCTGCTCCAAGTCTTGATCTTTCTATTTTATATTTTTAAAGACTTACCAAATGCAGAACATTAATGCTAACATCACTAGCATCTACACCCTTAATAATCACAAGCAAAACATTCAAAGATATACAAATATATATGTCACCAAAAAAACATCTATGGCAACATCCCCAATGTCCTTTCTATTATAAATTTAGTGTTTGTTGTTTATATTAACGTTCTACAATTTTACCTCTTATTTGAGCTAGCTCAAATGATGAAGAGTAACATGAAACTATTGAAATCGATTGATTTAAATCTTCCTATAAGACATCACAAAAATAATCTAAACAAATATAATTAATTAACGTCAGATATTGCACCTATTTCCATTTAAAATACTTAAGGTGAAAAGTAAAACTAGAAAAATAGAAAGAGAACCTAGCCATGGGAAACACTTACAAATTCAAGTCCATTTTCACGAGATACCCACATGACATTAGAGAGAAGAACAACATTATCAATAGATAATTCAATTCTCAACCTCCACAGATTGGATCATATGACACACTTTTCATCAAAAACCAACCATATGCTCAATTTGTCAAACAATTCAAGGGAAATCACCTAGAAAGATTACAATTTATGTATCCGTATATCTATTTGTGATTCTATATATATCCCTATCTATCTGTGTGTATACTTATCTATCTATCCATCTATCTATCTGTCTATGAGTATATATCCTTAAAATCCCATAATATATCCCTATTATTTCAAAATTCCTATATGAATAATGTGGCATACTTTAGGGGCTCTTCTCTCTATTGTTGCCTCTAAACATTGGATTACTCATCATCATTTTTCTTCTGAGTTCATTGGGCAACCTTTACTCACCATCATTTTTCTTCTGAGGTCACTAGGCAACCATCTATATGTTTGATATAATAATCCTTCAAACCCAAAAAATAGAGGCATAAAGTCCAATCAATATACTAAAATACAAATATGAGTAAAATTGTTAAATACTTGATAAAAATGCACTCTCTCAAAGTGGTGTGTCAAAATCTATACCTAATAAGAATCAAGTCCTTTGGCATCAATGATGCCATGAAAAATTACATGTTGCACGTTGGTTAAATTTCATGTAGTGTCAAACAGAAGCTTTGGTTAGTCTTTGCACTTGACAATTAATAACTAAACAACCTTTTCTCGACTGATTTCTATGGAGTCATGACAAATCTAGCTTGATCACTCTTAGACTCTAAACCAAAATTATGTTCTATTTCATAGTCATAATTGGTGAGAATAATTTGATGCACATGCATGTCTATATGATTAATAACTACAAAAGCAACAATGTTGCCACCCTGCTTCTCATTATCCCCCTCCATAACTGTTGGCTTGTTGGGGTCTGACCCAGGTTCATAAGTTATTTAGCTAAACAAATCCCGAAACTACTGACCCTTTCGGCAATAGTTCGTGGTGCACGGACTGAGTACAGGAGGGTGCTAGAACCAGGTTTCCACACCCTAGGGATGTCTTGATGAAGTCTAGGAAGTTCGCGAACCGAACCTGTGTGCTTGCGCTGCTCATTGAAACCGTCTGCCCTTCGCAACTCATTCAAATGCTTCCGCGCAACTCTGTAAATAGCACGGAGGGGTGTTTTCTAGATCCTTTATCCTTACTGTGCTATTACTATAGATCTTAACTTAAATGTGTGGGCCCAATATTCTCATTAATCATCTAACATTCATAACAATTGCATGCAATCATAAAACTGTAAAGAGATGCATAAGTATAACAGAAGCATAGACACACAATATTTCAGAATCAACTTATCTTTTAATAATTCTCTGTCCAAGTACAATCCCAACTCTGCCCTGTGCACTCAGCCGCAGGGGTCTGTGCACACATCTGCGGACTCTACTAGGCCTCCGTGCACTCAGTTGCGAATTCTACCTTCAGATCTACTTCTAGCTTCTAATCATGCCTTTGCATCTCTCTATTACTTGTCAAAACTCTCTAGGTTGACTCTTACACTTAGAGCCTTGCTCTATTTATACAATCCCATGGTCCGTGAACCATGGGTAGGCTGACACACTCTACATTAAGTTACATTATTTTAGGGCGGACAACCCTAGACTCTCGTGCTCCGTGCATGCATTTTGCGGGGTCTTTACATTACATTAACCAAATCTTGGGCTTTAAGCCCCAAAAACTTTCTATGGGTGGATCCGCTACCCAATTGACCAAATCTCAGGATTTAAGCCCCAAAAACTTGCTATGGGGGGATCCACTACCTAACAGGCCCCCAACGCAATCATCGTGACTCATCTCGAGTCACTCGGTTGGTGTGGTGATCTTCATGCGGAGTCCATCCAGTAGCTTCTGTGCTTCGCCTAAGTCTGCAGCACATTCTTCTATTGTCCGCTATACCAGTTGTGCGTGTATCTCTGATGCGTCGTTGTCAGGGGAAACTCCTTGCCTTAGCACATATTTGCCCTACATCTGTGCCACCTTTCACTCGATCTTGGTGGTCACCATAAATGCTTCCTCGAGCCAAGGCTAGATGCGTGCTTTAAGCACTACTTCTTTCTGACGTGCAGTGTCCACATGTTCCTTTAGAGCCTAGGCCTCCTCCATCTTGGCCAGTCGCTAAGTAAGGGCGAATGTCTGCGCGGTCCCCCGGACATTGTCATATGCTTGCTGCAACTGTCGTGCTTCTATCTCTAGATGTTGTATAGTTGTATCTTCTTGTAGTGAGGTTAGGGTGAAGAGTGACTGATCCAACAAGCCCATGCAATCTTGTACGATGTGCTCTATTGCTTCCAACCCTGATTGAATTGTGCATTGGTACTGCTCTATAAATTCTGAGAGTGTAGAGGGTTGCACCTTCATCCGCAGCTCAGTGATCTACAGGTTCAGCTCCAACTGAACCTTCGTTTCCTCCTTGTGGGTCTTTGCAGACTCCAACCGCCAGTTGGTGAATCTTTTCTGCTATTGGGAGTACCACCGACATGGCCAACTCTGGTATGATACTACAGGCCTCCTCCACGGCCTGTTCCAATCCATGGGTCTGTGCGACTAGGTCGTCACACTCCAGGCTGAGCTATTCTATATTTAGATTCTGCTCGCTCAAGACCTGGAGGGTGCGGCCCTCCCTAGCGCCGAGCTCAGCGGTGACCCCATCCTATAGTTGGTAGAGGGTTTCCCAAGGAATTTCGGCCAAATTCAACCCCCAGCACTTCATTTGGCTTACTATGGCCCTATCGCCCTCGGCTGCTGCTGAGACTGCGCCTTCGGGTAACACAAAACTGTTCGTTGTGCAGGCACACAACATCTGCTCAACTTCAGATATACCTGCCACAACGTATGGTGCCATCGTTCTTGCAGGTCGCACTTGTAATGCCTGCGATTGCACTCTGAGCACCCCCAACACAGTTGTCTACTCTATCATTAATTCTTCAAAGGTATCCTTAGTGATATTGTGAACTATTTCGCCATTTTCAACAAGGTCTCCCTCAGTGAGCGGGATTGGGTCGATGGAGGTCTTTGTTACCTTTGCCTTTTTCTGCAGGGCTGGCTTCTCATGGACGCACGACCTCTTGAGTTGAGTCGATTTTGGTCCAGGGTTCATGAGTTCCTCTGTCTTATCCTCCCCCTGTATGTCCTGCTCTGTGGACATTTCTTGGCCTTCCTCGAGCTCTCTGGTTGGCATGGTTGTGGTCTTTGCCATTTGCACTACTGTTGTTTCCTCAACCGCCTTCTCCTGTGTTGCCATTTCTTGTTCTTGGTGCCTCCTCTCAGCTAGCTGCGTGATGCACAACTTGGTGTCCTTCTTTTGTTTCTACGATGTGATCTTTTCCATTACTACCAAGTTTGGGGCATGCCACTCTGGAGGCCATGACTCCATTACCATGAAGATCACATCATCTAGTGTGATGAATGGGAGCTTCACTCACTTTCGTGCAAGATCCTTGCGCACTCTGATATACAAGTTATGCATATCCTCCATAAATTCTGTCGCGCTTTGCAAGCTGTTATGAAATGTAGGGGACAAGCGTGGCCTGCAGTTCATCCATGTTCGTATGCTCGCCTCCATGAACATCTTGAACACCTTTATCTCGCGAATCCTCGAGGTGTCTTTCGTAGCCCAAAGCGAGGTGTACCTCGCGGCTTTGGGTAGGTCACCCTCAACAGTGGGAAACTGGCTGTCCTCTGGAAGCTCCCTTGCAAGCAACATAATGGATAAGAGTAACCACGCATAGTGGAAGGTCTTACCCTACTCCTGGACCTCTTTACAGTTTGTCAAAAACTCGTTGTAGAGGAACTACGCCTAGTTGAACTGGACCCCCTATGCGCACTGCTTTGCCAATGCAATTACAAACGTTGGCATTTTGTCGACATGACATTTCCTCATTAGCTTGTTGGCCAATGGCTGGGTGGCTACACACACCCGTTGGTCCTTGATGCTTGCTATTATGTACCCTCACTTTCTCTTTTCTAGTTGATACTTGCCCTTCATTTTTTCTATGAGGGCCAAGTCATTGCTCTTTCCTGTGATGGCTGTGGGGTCATCTCCTTTAATTGGCAGTCAAGAAATTTGGTGAATTAGATCAGTTGTGATGGGAATTGGCTCATCCAGCTAGATATACCCATCATGCACCAGGCACAGTAGCTTCCGGATGATAAAAGTGGTGATGGGTGCGTAGTGGTAGTGGGGTATCCATTGCAAATGGAGTAACCCAACCCTCTCCACACCGCGTAACCATTTCTGCTTTAGTAACTTCTCCGCGGCCAATTGTGGGAAATTTTCACTGTCCGCGAGGTCCCAATATTTGAAATTCATATTAGGTATCCATTTGAATGGTGGACCTTCAACCTTATTTCATCAAGAAGGAGCGGAGTCTGGAGCACACTCTTCGTGGCCTCCCGGTCCTTCAGTATCTTGGATTTCCCCTTCCATGGGGGGATGTAGGGGGGTAACTTTATCGCAGAAGGCACTTGGGAGACATTCTCCACCTCATTTTCCTGCGCCTCAATTTGGCCGATCAAAGCCTGCAAACCTTTCTCCTCCTCCTCTGTTTCAAGGGTGATGGCTTTGCCCTTCTCTGCTATTGACAATTTGCTAAACCGGGAGTTTTGTGGTGATACACGGATTGGCCCGATTGTTTGCTTGTCTGTCTGTGGCCGTGGTGTGCATGGTGATTTTGGAACCTTTGGAGCATCTACCACCTCTCCAGACTACTGATGGGCCATGCAGGGCTCCGCGGTAACTTCGACAAATCACACTCTTGTTCTCGTAGCCATCATCATGTCTACAATTGTGGCTGGTAAGAGTACACGACACTTAGTGCTCTATACTTGCTCAATTCTCAAACAATCAAGTGTTGCCTTGTGGCTAGCCTTGGTGGTTTTATTATATATTCTAAATTTGAATGTGGCCCTTCACCCCACTTTTGAGTCATCAATGTCATTTTGGCGGTAGATCGTCCCAAATCTAGCTCTTAATTCATTCTTAATTGCCCACCACCCACTCCTTTTTGCCTTAAATTAGACCTCTTGTCATGAATAGTGACACCAATAGTCACTTCCCTGCTTACTTGCGTAGTAATGCAACCCTCTATGCGCAGTCTGCAGCCCTCTATGCGCGGTCGCGACCCCTGTGACATACTGATCTTGAGTGCAACCTTCTTGTTGTGCAGCTCTTATAAAGGATCTTTTAAAGTCCCACACTCTCTTGCAACTACTTGGAGCATTAAGACTGTGCTTCCTATAGATAGTCAGGTGGTGGCACCACCAGTGCAAGGCTTCAAGTCACCTTCCAACCCAGTCCGCAGGCCTTCCTTAGCTACCCTTGCGCCAGTCAGCACCTCACGTTCTTCCTTATGTGGTGTGGCTCCCTGGCTACTTTGTCTTATAAGGTGCGGTCGCAGCCATGGTAACATAGCTATAAATTCTCAATGACAATCTTCTAATGCGGTGGTATGGCTACCCATATCTTGTCGTGTCCTTCTATCGACGAGGCATGTTTGTACGATTTTAGTTTACAGTTTTCTAATTTTTGCATCCATTAACATGCTTTTCTACTTCTATCGTACGTGATCTTCTTCGAGTTCACAAAGCTCAAGGTTCCCTCGCCAAATGGCTTTTTGAATCTGCATATGTTCTTCCTCGCATAGTTACATAATTCCTTTTTTCTAGTCCTTGCATGTTGTCCCCATTATGGGAGTTGTTGTATGGGGATTCTTCTCTAAAGCTATGGCCTCGACTCTACTCGTCATCTTGGGAATCATTCCCGTGCTCAGGTTCTTGTGCATGGCCTTATAAACCCATCGGATCGCTAGTATGCGCAGGTCCTAATCAATTCGCCTCACCTGGTAAATCCTATTCAGGATTCCACATACCTTCTGGAATGCTTCTACATGTAACTTCTATGGGGCGCGTCGCTTTTCCTGCTGCCGCATCAGGTTTTGATTTTAGATCCTTAGACTAGAATGTGCTTGCACAACACATGTCTGCACCCATCAACATAGGTGGGCATGCAAGCTGCTTTGTGCTGGCTTCCCAGCTCTTGTTCGCCACTAGGGGCGTCCAAAACGTAAGCGCATCCGTCTTCTACATTCGTGCCAGTTTACAATGGTATTCTGATGTGTACTCCACCATCGTGCAGGTGTTGCATGCAACGCCCATTCTAGTGCATCGTACCACTGCTGTTCTCATATCGCATTTTCAAATTTGTCCAGGAATTCATCCACCGCCATCACCTCATCGTAGGTTGGCAGTTCCCTTGCCTCTGTCGTCATGCAACGCAGCGATCTAATCATCATGTTGCAATTTAGTGTTGTCACTTCATGCAACTGATTCTGCCAGCATTCTACTTCTTCATCTAAATCTGAAATGTAGGAGCTGTCGTACTCCCACGAGATTCTCCCATCTACAGTCGGGTTCACCTAATCCTGGTCTCTCGTTGTTATTTGGTAAATACAATCCAACTCATCATCGCTTTCCTCATCATGCATTGGTTCGGTGTAGCATGCACCTTCAGCTGGGTATAACGGAACTACTATGTGCAAGGACTTTTTCTCGAAGATCATCTTTTGCTTCTTCAGGTTGATAACTCTTTCCTTGTTGCACATTGGTTCGGTGTAGCGTGCTCCTTCAGTTGGGTCTAGCGGAACTACTACACGTAGGGAATTTTTCTTGAAGATCATCTTCCGCTTCTTTAGGTTTATAACTCCATTCATATCAATGGCTTAGTCTATTCCTAACAACCAGGGATAGGGATTACTGTCATCAACAATCTCTATTACTTCAAAGTCCGTCTGTGTGCTCGTGCCTTCGATATCAATTTTTACGCCTTGCAACCTCCCCATGGGCGAAATCTTTTGTTGGTTCGCCATTCATAATTGAATATGGGACCACTGCAACACAGGCCTGCCCATGCATTCCCATGTTTGCTTCGGTAACACATTCGTGTTCGATCCCAGATCTAGGATGACCTAATCCATTTCATACTCACCAATTTGCGCAGTCAACCTCATCTCCCTTCCCGTGCACAATGTATGCTTCCCCAATTTCCAAACAACGTGTTGTTCTCCTGACCCTGGGCACCTAGTGATCAATTCCTGTAGTTAACTGCCTTATTGTCATGTAGCAGCTTCATGCATGTATCCAAAAAAGGTGGTAAGCATAGAAGGATGCATCCATGGTTGTGGTTGATCCTTACTACCTAAAGTAGAGGCCTCCACAAAGCTCTTCTTAGCTTCCATGAATGTCTCCTTTGCGTGTTCTAGGTCAAAATCAGGTTCCTTTGTAGGAGCCTTGCGAATCCATGTATCTTCCTTGGGTTGCTTCCCCTTATCCTCCCCTGTGGTTGCACCGCTTCTGATCATCATGTTCACATTTGGTTCTTCTTCGCGTGGTTCATATCTCATCATTTGGATATTCTGAGTCAGAGGAGGCTGGAGTACCCCTTCCTCATGCATCTGTGCGATAAACGTAGGACAATCTATCATTTATGATAAAACTGAGCATAGTACGAACAAGATGTCCTCATCGGGTTGGTACAATTGTGGGCGTAGTGCCTTGGTCCTCTGTAATTGTAACAAATTAACTATCTGTGATCCCTTACTGGTCCCGTCGCCCCTCGTCCTTGACCTCACCCCTGAAATCTAGCGTGCACTATCCCCGTAGCTGGGTCGAGGCCTCACATTTATGTCTACATTCTATAGGCTGGGGTCCGATCCATCATTAACTTGTAGTTGCAACAAGTACGCTCGCCATGGCCTATTGATCTACAAAAATTACAAAACAACCGCTGGGGAGTCTGTTTATACTTCTACAACAAATGAAAATTATCTGTCATGTGTTTTCCTCCTATCTGGCAGATCCCGCACCATAATGTGGGTGTCACACTCGGTCCTGCCTGCGCCTCTAGTCTCAATGGCATTAGCCGCCTTCTTGCCAAGTAGTTCACGAATACTGGACAACGATCCTTGTCATGGACCTGGCCCTTTCATTTTACACACCATACTTCTTCGCGCACCTCTAGTCGTGGTGCCTCATCCTGCTTCAAGCTCTACATCTCTAAGCAGAGATTCTATAGTTTTGCATGATTTTTTTGAATTCCCAGCCTCGGATCCTGTATCAGTGTCTCATGAAACCTCTTCGGCATTTCCAATGCTTCAGCTTGGGTTGAAAGTTTCTGTTGTGACAACGTCATCCTCAGTGCGGTGTCAGAGATGCCACAAACCATGCACGATGTTGTGCATCTGTGAGCCTCATATTAGCCTCGTGGATCATACTCTCCAGTCGTTGATCCATATCCCAGGGGGTCTCTCCTAGAAGCTTCACAATCTCTTTAAACCCAATGATTAACTGTGTCTTTGATTTCGGCTGGAAAAATTCTCTATTTAGCGCATTCTGGATCTCTGTTATTCCTGCATTTGGGTGATCATTAGAGTGCTTGATATACCATGTCAACGTGCGATCCTGTAGCGCGCTCACCAATGTATTCTTCTTAATGTTGTCGTCCGTGAACCCTTGCGTTTCCCACACTACTCTTACCATGAACCAGAAATGGTTCAGAAACTCTTTCCCTACTGCTCTAAATATGGGTAGCTTTATCGCGCTCGCCATGCTGAAATGCGGGGTTGGTGGAGGTGGATTGGTTGGAGATGGAGGTGAAGGAGGTGAAGCGGGTGGTGGCATGGGTGGAGGTGGTAACTGTGGAATGTGTTGTCTTATCAAATTAACCGCACTTCTCGGAGAGACCCAAGCAATCTCCTCCTCTCTCTCACGAAGGTGAAATTAAGGAACTGTTTCCTAATTCCCCTCTACCTTTGTAGATCTTTCCACTTTGCGTCATTCCAATCATTAATGTATTCACATAACCCACTTTTCACATAACAAAATCTTAATCTAGGTATTCAAAGATTTAATGTACTTACCGTGCAGTCCCTTAAGAAAACGTCATTCTACTTCGTTGTAGCTCACGATTGTATCTTTCGCAAACTCATTGATAAATCCCCCTATTATCCGATCAAGCCAATGGTCCACAACTCACGCGATCTTATCTTCTGATGCCTCTAGTTTGTGCACTAATTCCAGAGTCCACTCTTTCAGTTGGTTGAGCTTACACCTTCCTTGGCTGTTGGCTAACCTCGTGATTCACTCATACAATTCAGAAGGTAAGGATGCGAAGAAGATCTCATGGATTTCTATATACACGTAGCGATCCAACCACCTTTTCTCGGATACCTATGGAGTTCTATTTTCCTGTGTCACGAACTCGTGAATATTCTTTTCCAACCACTCTTTAATTTTCTTCTTTGTTGGGTTCCACTGGCACGACATCAAACATCCATTAGGCAAATCCCAGTCCCGGCAACGAAACCATTTCTTGGCTTGTTGGGGCCTGACCCAGGTTCAGAAGTGATTTAGCGAAACAAATCATGAAACTATTGACCCTTTCCGCAATAGTCCGCAATGTGGAGACTGAGGTCTCACCCAAGGTAGTATGCGAGGGTGCTGGAACTAGGTTTTTGCACCCTAGGGATGTCTTGATGAAGTCTAGGAAGTTCACAAACTGAACCTTTGTGCTCACGCTGCTCCGCGCAATCGTCTGTCCTTCGTAGCTCATGCAACTGCTTCCACGCAGCTCTGTAAAGAGCGCAGAGGGGTGTTGTCTAGGTCCTTTATCCTTACTGTGCTATTATTATAGATCTTAACTTAATTGTGTGGGCCCAATATTCTCATTAATAATTCAACATTCATAGCAATTGCGTGCAATCATAAAACTGTAAAGAGATGCATAAATATAACAGAAGCATAGACACACAGTATTTCAGAATCAACTTATCTTTTTTAATTCTCTGTCCAAGTACAATCCCAACTCCGCCCTGTACACTCAACTGCAGGGGTCTGCGTACATAGTTGCAGACTCTACTAGGCCTCTACACACTCAGCTGCGGAGCCTCTACCTATCACTATGATCCAATACCTTCAGATCTACTTCTAGCTCCTAATCATGCCTTCACATCTCTCTATTACTTGTCAAAACTCTCCAGACTGATTCTTACACCTAGAGCCTTGCTCTATTTATACAATCCCATGGTCCACAGACCATGGGTAGGCTGACACACTTTACATTAAATTACATTATTTTAGGGCAGACAACTCCAGACTCTCGCGCTCTGTGCCCAGATTTTGCGGGGTCTTTACATTACATTGACCAGATCTCGTTCTTTAAGCCCCAAAAACTTGATATGTGGGGATCCGCTGCCCAATTGACCAAATCTCGGGCTTTAAGCCCCAAAAACTTGCTATGGGGGGATCCATTACCCAACAATAACACTACAAAGTTGAAGCTTGATCTTTGATATCCTTTTGGAGTCATCAATTGAATCCCCAATAAGTTGATCAATGACATACACTACAACTGCAACCCTTTTGTTGTGAGTGCAAACCTCAACTGTAACAATATTACAGTTAAGGTCTCTAGAAATACAAATACTTCAAAAAACATGCTTTGTCTATCTCTTACTATTAGTTCAATTCTTGTGTGTTAAAAAAAAACCTTTACTCCAATAGATATCCTCATTGAAGGAAAGATGCAAGAATTAGTTCCTAGGGACTACAATGAAAATATGTATACTTAGAAAGGGATTCCTAAATGGAAATAGGCACTCTCTAAAACTATTTGAGGCAAGAAGTATATCTATAAATGCTTGTTTTATATACTCAATAATCTATTCAACTCTAAGTTTCTTTCTATCTTTGTCCATTACATGGAATACATGCATAGAAAAAGAGTAGGTCACATTGGATTTAGCAATGCCAGGTGCCTTATCTCAATTTGATTCATGGTTTTACAATTGAAGCACTAAAATAAATTATGGTATGGTCTCCCAAATAAAATCCATAAGAAGTTATGTAAGCATTAGAAATGGTAAGATGTAAATTTTTTAGCAATAACACTACTTCTAGAAGAATGTCATGCTTATTGGCATTGTCAACCGGCAAGGAAAATCATGATTACAATTCAAATCAATTTACAATTCAATATCTCATCAATAAAATTACGATACAAGTTTCATTCTCAAAATTGGAAATACTTGAAGAATACCCTCATGAATGTTGCATTTTTACAAGAAATGTTGTGAATTGAAACCACATTAGAAAGAGAATAGAACGGAGATAAATTTCAGTATGAATATCAATGCCAATGAAATTTTGGCTAAAATGTTTAATTAATATCAACACAACCAATGCTTGAAAACCATTAAAAATGAACAAGTCAAGAAATCCAGATCCAAAACAAAAACTCATATTAGTTTATAAATTCCATTGATGAATGATCTGTATTGCGTTCTACTATTTTATAAGGCTTGCCGCATGCTTAAGAAACACCCCCATGCTAAATTAATCCTTCCCAGGGCTAATGCTTGATGACTCTTATGTAAAGATAAACTATAGACAAACCCTTTTTTTCAAAAATTCCACACTTTGCTTTACCTCATCTGCACAAAGTAACACTAGAGTCTTCGAACTAATCATTTACTATTGACGCAAACTAGGAAATCCATATAATTAGTCAACCATTCACAACCCACATAACCACTTCATTTTTGTAATTCCCAAAGACCCATTTTAACAAGAGAGTAGTTGAAAATATATATGAACAACCAATAAAAACACACAAAAATGAACAAATATGCCAAGTGAAGAACAACAGACCTTGGAGGTTTCATTCCGATGATCAATTTCTCATATTCATTATCAATGTCCAAATAAATCATCCAATGCATTTTTTTCTAGCTTAATAACAAAAATGCAAGATTATACTTACGACATAAATGAATGTGATAAGAAACTCTCAATGCACATTCATAACCTCTGTAGCAGTCATATACAAGTAACTGTAAGTGGGCATGAATTCAAAGACCCGATAAAAACCTAACTGAGGGAGACAAAATACATAATTCGAATAAGAGGCAATACGTTATTTTTGATGTTGTGGGTATCCTACTTTAATTCCTATAAATTCACTCACCTCCTTTCTTTCCCATATTTTGCATTGTCAACACACCCTATTTATAAAACAAAAGACTATTTCAAACATTACTTTTCCAGCAAAAAAATATCCTCAAAAGTACACCTTTCATTTACACTGCAATTTAAGGTACTTTACAACTAATAAAGAACCCAAAACACTTACCTCCAACCCAAAACCCTAACCCTAATTCAATACAAGCACAAAATTCTATGATGGGCTTTCACTATGATTATCCACCCTTTCATACTTGATAGAAGTTATGGAATTCCATCTCCCTCAAAACTTGAAATAACATGTGGCCTTCCTACCATGGTGGATCCGAACTAACTATGGTTGAGTGCATATTCAATGATGTGCATAATTCCCCACATGCCAAGAGATGGTATCTATATATTATATGCCTCAACCAGTTTAATACTGTGACCATTTTAATTTGTATTTATGCAATAAAAATACCTAAATAGATGTATGTAACGACCTACTACCATTTAATATGAAAATGTATAGTAGTTGTCTATCTCTCTTTCAAGAATGAAGACAAGTTTATAATAATTTGAAACAGAAGGTTATTTTTCAAATCACAAGGAAGTAGAGCATGCAATAACATATCTAAACATGATAAGGCTAATTCATTTCCTAGATGTTTACTGTATATAATCTTGTTAGCAACATTTCATTCATTTACTATTAGATTCAAGTACAGAAAGTGTGCTTAAGGAGATTGAATAATTTTTTTTCTTTAATTATGGATGTCCCCTATAACTAAAGAAATAAACAAATAATTATTAAAGAAAATAAGAAAGAATAGTTTAAAACATAAAGTTTTGAAAATGCCTGTAGAACATTAATGTGAACGTTGCATCAAAAAATTCCTTTCCACTTTTTCCATAGTCTCTCGATTTCTATGTTCAGTGAAAGTTTTAAAAAGACAGTTTTGAAATTTGTTTACGTTTTGAAATTTGTACTTGTTTCCTTACTCTAGTTGACATAGTCTCGATGTAATTTGTGAGAATGGTTGGTGAAATGACATAGAATTGAGGTAACAAATTAAATTCCTTCTTTTATTTTAACTCATACCATTAGCATTAATATATCCACTCTATGCTTTTAGGGTTTAGTCTTCAAGTCTTAGCTTTCCTCTGCTCTGCATATTCATCAAAATCATCACGTAGAGCTCCCACATTTCATCCATGGCATCCATCGCTAAGGTAGGGAAGATATGGAAAGAGGTACAAAAAATATAATAGATTCTTGAGTGTCCTCGACATCCTTGCAATAATATAGATTGTGATTATCTCCACTGTCCAAAACAAAACATAATTGCATCTCTCATTGCATTCGTATACTTATGTGGTGACTATTGTAGATCTCAATGGGAGGCATTGAAGGATAATTGAATACACGTCATGTGAACTCATATTTCACAAAGAAGGACACCATTTTCTAATGTTTCACTACTACAACTTTAATACTTTTCCCAATTTTCCATGCTTCTATACATTGGGTTCTCTCATCTCTTGAAGTAGTTGGATGATAAATCCAATTGATACTATCATTCTTATAACTCCATTTTTATTGGAGTTACCTATAGTTGACATTGCAATTCATCTTTCACTAAGGAGTATGTGAAATTTTCAAACGTTTCACTTCTCAAACTCACTACTTCCTTAGTACTTTGACCAATTTTCCATGCTTTTGTACACTAGATTCAATCATGTCTTCAACTACTTGGGTGATCATTGCAATTGTAATATCCAATCCATCATGATGCAATTTTTCATGCCTAAATAGTGAGACCCATTCACACTTCAATCTATGGTACAACATTTTTGAACAAAGGGAAAGGTCTCCACCCATTCCTCAATGTTTTCAAAGTCACTTCTTACAACTCAGTGAAATCTTGCAAGGCACCAATACATTATTGCCTCGATGCCCAATGTTCCACTCCTTAGGAAATAAGTTTCCTAAAATAGCCTCAATCAGAGGAAGAGTATGACTATCAAGGATTGGTGCGATCACAAGTTTGAACTCCCTGATAAAGAAAACTTCCTCCTCTATCCAACATTTCACTAAAGTTGGTAGCTTTCCCTTGGTGCAGTCAGACTCCATTACTAGCATAGAAGAAATGAGACACCCTTTTGTATTTGTAAATGCGAATATGGTTGCATGTGGCCACTACATCAATTTCCTTCAAATTCTCCTAAAATGTGTCCCAAGTCCCCTAAGTTTGATGACCTAACTTAAATATTTCCATACCTCTTTCTCAAGAATTTTAAGAGAGATTGCACCAATTTTATTGTTACCTTCAAACAACAATCTCATGATCTTTGGATTATATTGGTAATCATTTTCAAATATGTGGGAGTGATCTATCACTTATGTTGTTCCCCTACATGAAGGTAGGTGAGCATCTTCCTTGTCAACTTAATTTTCTTCCCACTTCGAACCATATAAGTTGAACAAAATATATATCCTTGGTTGAATCCTCTCTTGTCTTTATTCTTCCACATAGTGATGAATTTATTTTGTTATCCAAGCAAGCATCAACTACTTTGAGCAATTTTGTTGCAGTGAAATTTAAGTTCACTCAAAGACTAGTGAAATTTTCCTCTAACAAATTCATTGAACCATTGCGCACCAAATGATTTATTGAACTCCACTTTGAAGCCCCTATAGATACTCTTCCTTCTATCCAAAATCTCCACATATTCCATTATTAGGTCACATAATGCCTTGAGCAACACTCAAGGTTGTTATCGTAGTGACAACATTCTCACTATAAGAATGACATAGGATTTTTGGGCATTGGCGACGATCAAATTGTATGAAGCACCATTGTGAAGCCAACCATCAATATTAATTTTTGTCATTCAAATTCTCCATGAAAAGAGAAAAATATTAAGAAAATATTACTATTTCAATTCAATATAGATGTGATTCTTCATTCACAAACAAGGACATATGTATATATAACATTAAAAATACCTAGATTTTTAACTAATGTGAAGGAATATTTTTGGAATGCAACAATATCTTTGGCCTAATATAACCCAACCAACAACAGAAAGGTGGCATAATGACTTAATTCATACATCTATAGGAAACATAAAAAACAAAGACTTGCCCAATTCAATCATTTTGATGTCAATAATATCCAAACCTCCCCAAAAATTCCCAAAAATTAGAGACTATAGCCATTGTTTATGGCTATCTCTAAAATGCATTAGTATTATAGAGGTCAACAATACTCTGCACCTTAAAATTACCCTTCAGGATTATTTTCTGTCACAAAATACACATCCTTACATAGTGAGTCAGGGAAATAAGGTCCTTGATTGCAAGGGATAGGAAACTCAAGGTCCATTAGAGATAAGGCCTTAAATTTAAATTTATTATTACATATTAGTGTCATTAGTCACCAAATATGGCTAATGGAACTACAAAATTTCAACATCCATATTCTACATTGGGAGTTCTAAAGCATATTACAAAATTAGTATGAAAAACATATATATGAAATGTAATAATATGTACAAGAAATACGATGGAGAACAAGAATAACCCATAGGAAAAAGGGGGTGAATAAAAAAATAAGGGTTTAAAAACAATCCCCATACATGTAAAACCCAACAAAGATGGTGAGTACAATGTCACCCAACATATTTCATAACATCTAACGCTAGAAAAATGTTTTCCCTGAGATTTTTTATAAGCCTAACAACTAGCTTGGAACTCTAAGGTCTACACTGCTAAACCAATCTCGTAGTGGTGACTTTAACATAAGGACAAAGTAAAACCCCTAAGATGACAAAAAAAAGGATGTGCAATCAAATCTTCACTTAGCAAGTAGAAGGAGGATAGACACAAAGAGGGAGTGATTATTGTTTAATTTGTAAATAAGGAACAAAGAAAAGAAGTAAACTATCTTAGAAACAACACTAAATTTCCTATTAGGTCTATAATATTTTGAAAATAAATGTTCATGAGACATTCAATGAACCTGTTGACATAAAAAATAGCTATAATTTCTAGACTTAACATTAGAAAGAGGCAACTCATTAAAATTCTTAGAATATTAAGACAATATGTCTATGTTAGGCCCCTATACTACTAGTGTAACCCCTTATTGTTATTAGTACAACCCCCTTATTATATTGTTGTACCCATGTAGTCCCCATAGATCCACTATGTTATTACTATGCCCCATAGAAGCCCACTATTGTTATTATTGTGCCCTTACATTATTATTGTTATGTCGGCTCTGATTATATTATGACCCCTTAGACTCCTATATATAGAAAGGAGGTCTTGTCATTTGTATCATCCAAGAATTGTTCATTTATGTAATGTAAAGGAGAGTGCCCCCTCGAAGAGGCTGAATTCTAAGGTGCTAATCTATCTTTTCTAGCTTTTTGTGAGCTGGTTTCATAACATTTGGTATCAGAGCTTTGAATTCTAGGGTTTCACTGCTCCAAATAGGTCATCGTGGAATTTGTGCTATAAATTTTTTTCTACAATGTTTCAGATGCTACAAACAAAACTCATTTGAGAAGAAATCAGACTGAACCTCGGGTCCAAATTTCAGATCTTTTCGTGCAATATTTGCATAGATATGATTTGAGGAAGTCGGTCTTTTTGCAAACTCCTAAATTACATTCCAAACATGTGACCTGGGGAAAATAATCATTACTTTTTTTTTTGAGCATCAGATTGAAATTTCATCAGAAGTTACAAAAAGAGGATGGACTGTAGCTTCCTGTGTACATTTTTTAGATTCTAAGGTTGAAACAGTGACACATGGCACTTCATACAAGTTCACTCTTCTGAAAAGGTATATAATCAGGTCATCTTGGGAGATTGTGCATAACTCTTTCTTGGAGAATATAAATTCGATCAGACTGGTGGCATTGGAAAGAGGACATAGAGGGTTACTACAGATCACAATTTTAGAACTGGAAGTTATGAAATTACAGAGATACATCAGAGGCAATATCGAGTTCCTACAAAGTGAAAAAAGGTGTGTAGATTTTTTTAAATCTTTGCTTAAGCTTGGTTTGAAAAATTATTTTGAAGGAATTCAAAGGGCATAGTATAGCATTATCATCGGTAACTGATGCCACAAGGAAATAAAATGCAAACACCTAGTAAGCAACCTGCAAGCTCTAGCATAACTTATGAAGAAGTGGAAGAAATGCAACATGATATATCAAAATTACGAGACCAAGTGCAACAAATGTCACTTGGACAAAAAGTAACAGAATCTAAGATGGATGGTTTAAATAAAGATGTAGAAGCTAAGATAAATGATGTGGAAGCTAAGATGGACGATCTAAAGATAGATTTGAAGACAAATTTGAAGAAAGGCATGGCAGATTTGACAAATTTTCTATAAGAAATACTTACTAATGGTGAAAGGGTAGTAAAGGAAACTCATGATGAAAAAAAAATAAACGTTAATCATTATTTCATAGACTCTAATGTTGGATCTAAGAACCACCATATTCCAAAAGTCGATATGAGGAAGTTTGATGGCAAGGATCCTGCAACATGGATACTACAGATGGAGCAATTTTTCAAAAGTGGAAAGTAAAATTATGGAAACAAGGAAGTCTACCCCTCACAAATATAATAATGGAAGTTTTGTTTCTCCTAGCCTTCCACAACCTACAAGGGTCACACCACAACAATTGGAAGAAAAAAGAAAAAAAGGGCTTTGTTACAATTGTGATATAAAATGCACCAAAAGTCATAAGTGTGCTGAGAAGAAATTATTTTACATAGAGTATAAAGAGGAGGAAGAAAAGGATCAAGAAACCTCAAAAGAAGAGGATATGTGCCAGGACCCAACCCCAGAGAAAGAAGAAATGAATCTGACCATATCTTGTAAATCATTGGCAAGAATGACCACTCCTCAAACTCTCAAGATAGAAGGACATATCAAGAAGAAAAAGGTTCAAGAAGTGAAAGATCACATCGAGAAAGAAGAAATGAATCCAACCATATCTTGTAATGCATTGGACAGAAATACCACTCCTCAAACTATCAAGATAGAAGGACATATCAAGAAGAAAAATGTTCAAGAAGTGAAATGTCACATCGAGCATCAAGAAATGAATCTGACCATATCTTGTAAAGCATTGGAAGAAATTACCACTCCCCAAACTCTCAAATAGAAGGACATATCAAGAAGAATAAGGTTCAAACAATGAAATATCAGGAAGAAAAGTATCAAGAAACATCAAAAGAAAAGGATACTCACTAGGAACCAACCCCAAAGCAAGAAGAAATGAATCTGACATATCTTGTAATGCATTCGTCAGAATTACCACTCCACAAACTATGAAGATAGAAGGACATATCAAGAAGAGAAAGGTAATAGTGTTAATTGATTCAGGTAGTACCCATAATTTTATTAATTGTAAGATAACCAAGGACTTGAATTGCTTCCTAGATCCAGCACCAGACTGTCAAGTGATGGTTGTAAGTGGAGGAACCATAAATTGCTCTGGAAAGTGCCATAATATCAATCTATCCATGGGAGAGTATTTATTGACTAGCCCAATGTTTTCCATTCCAATGGGTGGTGCTGATGTTGTACTAGGAGTCCAATGGCTACAATCCTTGGGCACAACAATAATTTTCAAGAACTTTTTATGAAATTTTCTTCGGAAGGAAATGAAGTTGAATTAAGGGGTATCACAAGGAAACCAAGAAAGATAATCAAATATGACGAAATGAAAAAGCTTCCAAATAAAGAACAATGAGGCTTAATTGGAAAATTATGTTCACTAACTGTTCACACATCGAAATCATGTATTTCTCCAGATCTCCAAAAAGTCTTGGACAATCATTCCA
>APFE031672266.1:50265-130238 GCA_000404065.3 Pinus taeda | reverse complement strand
TCATGCCCTTCTCAATGAACAATTGAGTGTCTGCATAAAATGGCAAGTTAACTAACACCTGCTCAACTGCTTCCCCAATACTACTCTCGACAGTTTCCTTTGATGCATCTCTCTTGGAAGCCATGTTAATTGTAACTGCTAGAAAGATGATCAACAACTATTGTACTCAAAGACAGAGAGGACACACATGGCATGCAAATGTCATCTTAAAACCAAAATCACTCCAAAACAAGATCAAAGCAGCAAATTGGGCTAATGTTGGGAGACATTATGCAGTCCTCGTTCACAGAGGTGATCGGTTTCCTGTTAGAACTTTTCATTCTACAATCCTAGCAGTTAGTGGGGGAGTCTTGCTAACTGAACTGCACAATGAACAACTTAGTTTGGGCATAGGCTAGGAGAATCTGTGCATTGTGCAATCTTAGTGGCTAGGACTAGGAGGTTGGCTTGAAGAACTTCATAGTGCACAATTGGAGCTAGGGAAAGGCAGGCTTTGCGTAATTCCTGAAGCCAAGGATGAGGCCTTGCTCTCCCATAATGTGCAGTGCATGCAAGAGAAAGTGAGATCCAGGCAAGGGAAGCCCCAATCTACCCAAGGGGAGTGTGAACACATGTAGATATGAAGAATGGTGAGATGTTGAGTGAAGATAGGATTCAATGATGATGCATGCAAGTAAAACAAGAGTAGGAATCAACCAAACTGAAGGAAAATGAAATATGTGGAGAGAGTCGCCGCATTGGCGACCGTTAGTGCAAAAATTGGGTAATGCATGCGACACTTGGGAAAGGCAATGAAAAACTTAAAACAACACTTCTACAAGCTAAAACACCAACATTCATTCAACAAAACAAGTGAAACAACACTCTCACAAGCTAAACAAACAAAAGCGACAGAAAAAGTGGAAAAAGACTAGAAAAGAAAGAGTTACTCGGAAAAGTGACGATGATCACACCAAAGGTTCCTTGATCTCATCTGGAATGCCAAATATCCAATATTGAATGTGAAAATGAGCTCTAGCTATGCCAATTAAATATATTTATCCAATTTAGGATTTATGACACGAAGAGACAACGAAACTTGGAGGTAGATTCCAAAATAACTCAAGTGTCTCCTCTAGGCTGCTAAAAATAGATCCCTATTTTCTAGGGTTTATTTTTCTCTTTTTTCTTTTTTTCTTTTTCCGGGAAAGATGCCATTCATTGCCCAAAGAGATTGTGTAGTTCTAGGAAGCACTGCGCAACTCAGTGGCTCATGCACTGAGAAACTTCTAAGTAAGAGGCTTATGTACAATTTATGGGTTGAGTGGCTATGGGCTACCTCTCAATCTCTATGCAATTTCTGAGTTGAAGATTAGATGTCAACTGCTCTGTGCAATTTTGGAGCTGAAGGCTCACTACTAGCTTGAACTGCACAATTCCTGAGAGCAAGGCTGATTTCCCTCAAGGATTTCACAGTTCTCTAAGGCAAGCCTAAGATTGGGTGGAAACCAAGTTAAGAGATCGACTTGTGGGTTAAACAACAAATGTAGTAAGCAAACACAAGCCATGATGCAAAGGATGAGGCTCAATCAAAGCATAAGTACCTGGATCAGTGCGAGATGAGTTGTTGTAGTTTATTAGGGAGGCTCCGAAATGAAGCATAGGAAACATTTTGGAGGGTGGTTGTAGCCGATACAACATTGGTGACACACTGGTAGAACTCCAACTCTTTTTATGGACCTTGTCTCGTGTAAAGTGAGTCTAACTCTTCTGGAAGTATTGTTTTATTCTCTGATTATCATAGCTTCTTCACTAGCTTTAGTTAAAGATGTGGTGCCTACCATTCTCTTTATCTATATCACACATACCAAGCCAATTCAAACTTATTTTTTTCGATTGGGGATGAGAGGCATATAAATTCACAAGTAATGTAGATTGTCATAGTTTTAGTTTCATCTCGGGTGTTTCTCTACTGTTAGCATGCTTGAACATTACCTTGATGGAGTCACTTCAGGAACACAAGCATTGCTCCATTGCCAGTGTGCCTATATAGTACCTCAACGAAGTTATTTTCTTCACCTCTCTGCACCGGAAGCATTTCTCTTCTTTCACCCTTATTTTATTTTTTCATTTTTTTTCAATTTTCAAATAACTGTGCATAGGCACTTATTTTTTTCATGAGGCAAAAGAGGGATCCTGACTTATTGAGAGCATAAGAGGTTTTCCCTTTAGAGAAGGATATTTATATATACCTCTGACATACTTGTTAAGGTCTCCCCCCCTCCTTACTCTACTTGACTGAGTTGACAAGGGTTAACCAAATATAGAAGACTGATTAGAGTAGGCGATACTAGTTAAGAGTTCAAACATCATGATTCCACCATGATTCTCTCTAAAAGGAACATATTTTCCATCAGGGTATCATCAACTAGAAGAAATAAAATATCCTCATAAAGAGAGGGAATACACAGATAACCAAGTGTTGATAGTTGTATAAGTTCCTCTTGGATTTCACCCTGCTTGCCTAAAGAAGCCAAAAACGGTTTCATGTGGAAATTAACTTATGGGTGGAAAGAAAATAAGACAAGGAAAGAAGAAAGATAAAATAAAAATAAGGTAATAAAATCTAAAAAATAAAACAAGAAAGAAAACACTACTCTTTCTCCTAAGCTAAGTAGAGCATGGGCCAACTCACATGATGTGATATTTCCAATGCAGCCACCAGTGCATCAGTTGACCCATATAGGTGACAACATGATTGATAAGTAAGATATCCAATCACACCAAAAGAAAAGAAAGATAAAACAATGTAAACCAAATCGTTCGAAGCTTGAATGCATCTATAGAAAAGTAAAGATTGAAAGCACATGAAAGGCACTCTGCGGATGTATCATGGTATCTTGTCACATTGCGTGTGGAAGACAAGCATGCACACACCTTAGAAGTTGGCAAATGAGAAAACATGAATAAATAAGAAAACTTTCTCTTCGCAATAGTGCTTGCTACATATGACTCGTCTAATGCATGAGCAATAAGATCATGTGCTTTTGGTGGAGGATGCAAAAATTGTGATATGGATTGACCTTCAATGTGAACAACAAAGTGATGAGGAGCCTAAACAGATTCAACATATTTCTAATCAGAAGTGGAAATAACCTCAAGGCTGCAAGAAATTGACATAACCATCAACTTGAGTTGAAGTGCCTCAACAGCTTGAGAAGTTTCCAACTCATCAAAATATGGATCATCAAAGACTGGTGGCTTAGAATGATCAACAACAGGTGAATTAGAATCATGATCGAATGAATGAGTGAAAAGATCATGACAACCATGATCAAAAGATTTGATATGAACAATGACATCCTCATGATCTGATGAATCATAGAGAGGGGGCAATGAAAACAAGAATTTTCACCCTCTATGTTTTTAGAAATGTAAGATGAGAGATTGAGTGGATCCAGGAAGAAATATGTGTCCTCTTCGCAATCGAATGAAAGGCTAACGTCCCATGTGTTTTATGAATGATAGGAAGTGGAAACATCCGGAGATGAATTTTCACAAGATGGAACAAAAGTGGCAAAATCATGGAATATCTCAGGATAAAGTCGACGAGGTGAAAACAAAAGGAGGTGATCCTTCCCACAGATTCTTGTTTAGAATCCTACACATACGCATAAAAAATAATAGCGTAGGTCGACTATTCGACAACAAATCCATCCACAATTTGATCCTTGTGAACATCACATGTGGAATCCGAAACAGATGAACACCACACACCAAAATCTAGAGGATCAAAGAAACTAGCGCACGGAGGCTGGGCGGATGAGACCATGTGACAACCATAGCTTGTAGTCCAAATATGCACAGAAATCTAGAGCAAGTGGGGTCGGAGAAGATGGTGACAAATTAATAGTTGGGTTCACAACCTCTCCCACTTTGTCCTACGAAGCTAGAGTTGTTTGATGAGAAGTGGACAGAGGGTCACTTGGGACATCAACCTCATTCGCCTTATATTTTGAAGCTCTAACACCGACGTATGTTGGGAGAGAGTTGAAAGTTTCTAACGCATGTCGATTCTTAGAAATGTAAACAAGATATTGAAAATTCCCTCCAAAAATTTCGAGTCAACTTCATCTTTAGGGAATTCATAATAGTAATGAAGGAAATGATTGTGGAAGCGCTCAAGAGATTCATCAAGTGTTTTTTGCAATTTTAAAATTTTTCGATTGAGTTCTTTACGGTCATAGAAAATGAAAGCATGAAATAATTCTCTAAGCATGTGATCAAAAGAGTGTATAGAGGTTGCGAGCAAAGAGTGACACCATTGCTTAACGCACCCTTTGAACATTAAAGTGAACAACCCATAGGCAATGTCATCTGAGGGGACATCATACCTGTCACAAAATCCACCAAAGGCAATTGTGTGCCTAAATAAGGGTGTTCCATTGTCGCCATTGAATTTGTATTGGGACAAGTCATCTTCCGACACATTGAAATCAACAGCGAGAGAGAAACATGTTGGGGTTGTGATTAGAACATAAGTCATGAATGAGTGCAGAAATTCAAAACAAACTTTAAGGGATCAGCTTGTCATCTGGCCCTCCTTCTAGTGCCAGAAATGTTAATGTTGTTGGACCCACCAACATTTAGTGGAACTCCCTGGTAAGAAGTCCCAACTAGACCTCAGACCGTTTGGAGTAGGAATCCCAACAGTGGGTGGTAATGTAATGCCTTGACTGCGATAGCGCATAGAGATAAGTATGATAACTTTGGGTTCAAGCAAGTGTGTGACCTTGCAGCGAGTCAAGTGAGATGCATGGGGGTTCTAACACACAGAGGGGAAAAGAAATGTTCCTCGTGAAGCCTGTAAATATAGTATGCATCTTGAAAGGAACACACGAGCAGAATGACATCACAAGATAAAATGCAGAATAGTCCACAAATTAAAGTGACAGGTTAATCCAACAACATGCATTCAACAAGATTCATACAATTGCATACAAATTAGTTCATAAGAAAATGTGTAAGTTAAACAACATATATTGCTAAAGCAACCAGAAGAGTCCAATTACAATAACAAAATATGCATGAAAGCGTGTTGGTTATGCTATTATTATTATAAGTGAAAGTTCCATCAATACATACACCATTGACAACCACTAGCCCCAATAGTGGAACATTACAGTCAGAAACATCTGCTCCTCCAAAGAGGTATACTTGCTCTACATTGTGGAGAAGCCAAGGCTCGTCACAATACTCACATGCCTTTTCTAAGCCTAAGCCAAAATCTTAGCTCCCAAAAGCCTGGTCTATGAGTTATGAGGTTCTATTTCTAACAAAGGGTGGGGTGACCCTTAACATTCCCCTTTGTGACTCTTTGAATACCCTCATGACTCTTCAACTTCTTTACAAATAAATCATTACATAACACGACAACCATTCATATTCCACTAATGACACTTGGAATTTCACTTACAACATATTTACAAATAATATTACATTTTCCACATGTACCCATATTAGACAAAATAGGCTAGAGATAGTCTAACAGGACAAAACACTATGACTCCGAAGTTTGGGGAAAGACCAACTCGACAACCTCCACTTGGTGCTTCTCAGTCACGTACTCATGCCAAGCTTGGTACTGTGAGATGGTGTCCCCGAATTGCTTGATGGTGTCTTTCTGATAGCAGACTCTTGCCTCCATAGCATCTGGGTATATGGTCTTGGAACTTGTATCCAAACCGTCCTCAAGCATGTGCAGAATGTTGTTGACCATTATGTGACCACCAATGTACTTCTCCATGTTATGTGAATTGAGCTCCAAGTCATCCCTGGTGGCCTCTCGCCCTAGCTTCTCCATGTACCCCTCAATCTATAGACGGACTTGGTTCTTGAGTTTGGCCTCAATGAGGGAACTGATTGAAGGGATCATGTGCATTCTTACCATGACATCCAAACTCTTATACAACCATGCATATGCGTGCTATATGTCGGTGATGAATGGGGTGAGCTACTCATAGTTCTAGATCAACATCCTGACCTTTTCTTTCTCTAGATATACCTAAGGTTTTATCATCTTTGGCAAGTGAAGTGGGGCTCCTTTGTATCGCATTTTCCACTCTTGTACATGGGTGATGGCATCATGTATGCCCCCGAGAGTTTGGAATTTTTTTTTTCTCCACTTCTGTAAGCCATGCACATAGAAAACTTCTTTATGTACGGTGATGAATCTGTCATAGAGCTTCCTCATGGTAGTCTCAAGTGTCAATACTTCATCAAGTACCGCTTTCTTCATCTCTGTCATTACAAAAACTGTGCTTTACTCTCTGAGTTGTTATGCCTCTTTCCTGGCTGCCTACAAGTTATTTTCAATTTGTTCATTCTCAACCAATAGGAAATAACATTGGAGCATATGGCTCCTGCATAGGCCAGGGTGGCATTGGCAATGGATGCTGGATGATTTCTCACATATGACACTATCACCTTTTCCTTCCTGAATGTAGGTGACGTGTGATCATCTAGAAAATGTTTCCTCCATTCCTGTACAATCTTCTTCTGCAACCTGTCAAATGAAAGACTATACACATCCATCACTAGGTCAACATCAAGGAGAACAACCTCTCCTTGCTCACTCGGGACTAGTTCCAACAATGGAGGTGGTGGAGACTGAGAGGTGACCTCAGGTGCTCTTAGAATGAGGTCAATGTCTTCATTCTGTGGCTCATCCCCCAACTCCATGTCCATCACTTCAATCAGTTGCTCAATATGTTGAGAAATCTCCTGATCCTGCATCTATTCACCCTCTTCTTCAACTATTTGTTGTTCTGACTCCTCAACCTGTATGGGCACTACTTTCTCTATAATCACGCCTTGCCTTTCTTCTTCCTCTTGTTTCTTCTTCTCTTCCCTTTCTCTCCTTCTCGGATCTTGCTCTTCCTTCAACTTCTTCTCTGTTTCCTGCAACTTTCGCTATGCTTCCTCTAGCCTTTGCTTTTATTTCTTCATTTTCTTTTCCCTCTTTATCCGTTGTCGCCTCTTTGCCTCCACTACAAAATATTCTTTCTTAGTGATAGGATCTCCTCTCATCTTGTAGATGGTCTCAGCCTCTGGGTTCTTAGAAATCTTCTGTTTGCCCTTGTCCTGCACTAGATTGTTTCTTATTGTTGATGTTGTTGTTTCTTCATGCTTTGCTTCTTCTTGTAGAGAAACCTTCCATGTTGTGGCTATACTGATCAGCTCATGGAGTTTGGATTCATTGTAACAGTATCTCCAATGGTCTTCCTCGTGCCAGTGAAATGTCCTGTGGATCCATGGATAGTAAACCTTTGCACAATGGTTCTTGCAAAAATCATGGGGATCATACAGATTAAAGTCCTTGGTGTTGTTATCACTCAGTTGGGACAGGTTGGGTTGTATCAACCTTCAACCAAATCTAACTATTTAAAACCAACTTTAGACTGGAAGTTATTCTTTCCAACCTGAGAGGGCTCTCTCAAAATATTTATAAAATGACTTGTGATAAACTCTATTCAGATGACTAACTCTGATTTCTTTTTATGATTTTTGTAGGTGAAGAAAAATATGGTAACTTCCACCATTAGGCATGGAGTCAAATTAAAACAAAAAATGATCAACAACCATGTTTAATGGAATTTGAGGCATCTATGAATTTAAAACTGATACAAAAGAACGCCCATAATGATAGATAGTAAATGAAGGAAATTGGAGTTGTATGACAAATTTCCAAGTAATCAAGATACTATGTAAAACTAATAACAACAGAATAAAAACTCATAAAAGCCATAATAAGAATCTCAGTTACAAAAATAGAGTGCAACAGATTTTCTATTACAAGAACAAAATATTATAGAAGGCTAATTTCTCACATTTCAAATCAACCCTTCTAATAGTCAGAAATCTACTTATTTATAAAGAAAGATCTCTTTACATATCTTGCCACTCGGGCCTAATTCAATCCATTATTCTAGAGACATGTTCCTATCTAATTAATAAAATTTTGAGAATTCATTAGGATTTATGTTACAACAGAATTCGAATACAAATGGAGGTCGTATGAATATAGCCTATCTAACAGTTACAAATTTTCAGGGAAATAAAACTATTATTGGCGTTGTATTTGTGGAAATTCAAAGCATCCAGCCTTTCAAATTCTGTTGCGCTATTTTTGGGATTTTAAATGAGAAATATTGTTTATCCTACTGATAGGCATGTTGTTTATTGTTTGAAACGTGTTTGAAAGTGCCATTACTGTTCCACTGTGTCTCTGCCCTATTTTCTTGTTGTCTCTTTAATGACCATGCTACTAGATATTTGTCGAAAGGCACCTTCAATGTCCCCTTTGATAACGATGCTACTGAAGAAACGCTAAAAAAAAAATTGTTGTCTCATGGAGCACAAACATTCATTGATCTGGGCCGTTGATCAATATGGAAATCCCATTGTGGTCTGCATTTACAAAGGAAAGCAGTACGACCACTTCTCTCAGAACCATTCATGTAGGATGGGCCACATGGCAGCTAGGGATTGGAGGGAATGAACATACTATTGGGATGGGAGTGGACATCCATGGCTAGGTTGGTGCATTGTGGATGGAGGCTGGGATATGGAACAGTAATCAGGCAGGGTCAGACGGGAGGAGATACATGGCAGTGGGTAAGTGGAGGTGGAGCATAAGTGAGGGTGACATAATCGGGAGCACGTGTTATGGCAGGAGTGGGCATAAGGGCTGAGTAGTTTTCAGAGGGGGTGTGAGTGGTAAGAGGTATTGACAGGGGGGGCACAAAATCATGTAGGAGGGACACGTAACAGTGGGCCCCAGTGGGAAAAACCACTTTCGGACCCTCCCCTTCCCAGCCAATAAATGTAGGTTGGCAAGGGGGAGCCAAAAAGCATTATTGGCTATTGATCTAGTGGAGTGATAATCTGGGCCATTAAAAAATGAAGGGTCTTTAAATAAATGCGACCCTTTTAAAAATTGCGATCATAGTAGAGTCGAGGTCTATGTATTACATGGGGGATTATAGGACAGGCATATAGTTTTTAGAAAACAAAGGGGAAAAAATGGTTATCATAGATAACAATTTCTCTAATGGGGATGCTGCATGCTTGTGATGCAGTAAAGAACCAACATACGAGTTGCCTTATTGAAAATTGAAAATGGCGACATAATCCCCAAGTTTTTATGGCCTTCACTTTGGGCTCAAACTTGTCAAATATATCATCTACACTTGCAAATGAAAAAAATAGAAAAAATGGAATATATACAATGGTATTTCTTTCAACTAGATAAAGAGATATAATGTTTGAGAAACCTTCCATTAACAGGTCCTCCTACATATAGTTTACCATCCATCTCTTGCAATATAAATGTATTATTCCCATGGTAATATGAAATTTTATACGGCTCCTTCCAGAGATTCTTGAACTTGTTGTGTTTTCCTTTATCTTCAATCTTAGCTTCCCACTTCAAAACTACATCTTGAGGACTAGAATTTTCTTCTTTGGTCTTTTCATCAAAAATACTTTTAATTTTGTTTTGAGATTGTTGATGATTGTTGTAGACTTATTGTTTTGTGAAGTTTTAGTGTCCACAGATAAACGCTTAAACCCCTAGACTAGTAGCTAAGTCTAGAACAATAGTGCAAAGCATTATCTACTTTTTCTATGGTCAACAGATTAAATAAGAGGTAAAGAAGCCTACCTATAGCTTTCTCTTACACCTTATCTCCCTTGACCAATTCTGTCACTCCTCCCCGTACTTAATCTGCTTGAAGAGTACCTGCACATAGACAGAAGACAAAAACCAATCAAATCATATGATAATGATCGATTAATTAAACATAGTATGGAATCAATTACATAGTACACATATGAAAGCATCAATGAATAACACAAGCATATGGAAAAAGCTTTGAACACTTTATTAGTAAAAGGAAGAGTTACAACCCAATTTGCTCTATTCAACATCATTCCTCTAGTTCAATCCTATCCTCTCCTCATAACAAGCAAGACATTTTGACATCATTACAATACTTGAAATCAACTCAAGTCTCATACTAACAACATCTCCCTATAATTCAATGATTTCGAGCCCCTGATCACTTAGATGAGTGGTCTTTTTATATGTGAATGAAGGAAGTTTTGGCATAAATGGTGATAATGAATGCCCTTCCAAACTTAGAATTTCGTTCCATGGAGGAAGGGATAAAGGGATTGATGTTCCTTAATTCCCTACCTCATCCCAATTTGAGCTCAAAGGAGAAGATAAACTTGGGAAACTTCTAGATGCATCTAATGGATAAGAATATTCCCAAACCCCAATGCAATTTCGCTCAAATTCACCCAGCGTAGGCCAAAGACGGCTCAAGTGCACTGCTTAGCACCCTATCAGTGTATGGACTACATTGCAGCATGCCCTAATGAAGGCCTACCTACGCTGATCTTCTTAGAGGTAGCTTTTGGATGATTTTAGTCTTAAAACTTCTTGGGAAGCTAGGCATTCTGATGGTTGACTTCTTTTGGGCATGTAAAAACTGAATTAGGGTTTGATGGGCCCTAATAGTACTGATTCGTAGATTGGGGTTGACGTGCACAAATGGATCTATAACACTTATTCTCCTTTTTCCTGCAGAGCAATTAGTTGACTGATCCTCCTTTGGATAACATTCAATTTTTCTTCTAGTCTCGTCAACAATTTCATGACCGGAACTCCAAGCGAACTAGGAAAAAAAACTTCAGTTCCATAAATTATCTTATAAGGAGAAACTCTTATAGATACTTAATACAAATTCTATCAACCCATAGAACAAATTTGAGCTTGAAATTCCATGACCTTTTATTTTCCCGCAAAATCTTCTTAATGATTCTTACTAGAATTTTGTTTGATGATTTAGCTAAGCCATTACATTGGGGGTAATAAGATGTAGAATGGCCAATAGTGATATTATACTGGTTACAAAATCTTACCAACCTCTTTGATTTGAAATACTGGGCATTATCAATGATTATCTTCATTGGGCAGCCAAATCTTGACATGATGTTATTTTCAAAAAATTGAATAATGACTACATCTGTAGCTTACCTTGTGGGAATAGCTTCAATCCACTTTGTGAAGTAATCAGTGGTAGTTAGGATCCATCGATGCTGGCGTGAAGATGTAGGATGTATTTCACTAATAACCTTTCTGTATACATCTCTGAACATTAAAGGACATAAAAATCTCTCTCTAAGTATCTTATTTGGTGTTTCTCTCCACTAATGATGTCCTCCACAATCACCTTTATGAAACTTATTGATCACCTTTTCAACTTCATCTCCCAATAGACAATTAAGAAGTATTCCACCTGAATCTTTCCAATGCAAACATTTATTAAAAATACAATATCTCATTGATTTCAACTTGACAAATCTAGATTTTGACTTTGTTAGTTCAAGAGGAGATCTACGATTGTGTAATACAAAGATAACATATTTATACCAATCTAACATTGTAAACTTTTCTTCAACAGGGATCAGCTCATCATCTTCAATTGTATCTAAATTTTCTGCTGTAAAATTAATATCTAGATAGTCAAAATTTGTTTGAGTCATCAACTTTGCCAACCATTGTCCTTTTATGAATTTTGTAGGCCTAATTTCCAAATCATACTCCAACAGAGTAGCAATCCATTTACTCCTTTTACCATCTGGATAAGCTTGAGTTAATATGTCCTTTATTACAACATTAGGCACATAGGCAATAATGGGTGAATGAATGACATACACTTTGAATCCTTTAAGAGCTTTCACTAAAGAATAAGCTTGCTTCTCCATTATGTTATATTTCAATTCATAATTTCCAAGTTTTCTACTGAAAAATGAAATAGGTTGTTCATAACCTTGCTTTCATTTCTGCAACAATACTCCAACACTTGTGTGTTCTGAAGCAAAAGTAAAAATCAAAAATTACTTTGAAAAATCAAGATTTATAAAGACTAGAGCCTGATTAAGAGCCTTTTTTGTTTCTTTAAATGAATGTTTAGCCTCTACTATCCATTTACTATCACAATCTTTCATAAGCATCTTTGTGATGTGTTTCACAATTTCTGCAATCTAAGAACAAATCTTCACACAAAATTCACTTTGCCTAAAAAAGATTGAATTTCTTTTCTATTTTTGGGTAGAACAATTTTCTAGATAGCAGAAGCCCTACTTGGATCAATCTTAATTCCTTCCTTTGATATAATATGACCCAAAAACTTTCCCTTTGTCAAAGAAAAAACACTCTTAGTAGGATTTCAAGATACCAATTTTTTTGCATTTTTGAAAGACTCTCTCCAGTTGCTTGAGATCTTTTTCTTATTTTTTAGAAAACACTGTGATATCATCTAAATATACCACTACAAACCTATTTATGTCATCTACAAATGCAATGTCCATACCTCTCTGAAAAGTTTCTCCTGCATTCATAAGTCCAAAAGGAACCTTTGCATAAATAAATGTTCCCTAGGGTGTGGTAAAAGTTGTCTTCTCTTGATCATCATGATGTACCAATATCTGATTATAGCCTGAGAAACCATCTAGCATTGACATCCTTTGTGATCCTACAATTCTTTGCAAAATATGATCCATTTTGGGAAGTGGATAATTATATTTTAATGAATATTTATTCAAGTTCCTGAAATCAATGCATATCCTAATTTCCCCATTCTTCTTTCTCACGGGTACCGGG
Organism: Pinus taeda; assembly: GCA_000404065.3. Lineage (NCBI taxonomy): Eukaryota > Viridiplantae > Streptophyta > Pinopsida > Pinales > Pinaceae > Pinus > Pinus taeda. The sequence goes on along the minus strand of APFE031672266.1, from coordinate 117,526 downwards.
TTACCTAGCCACTTGGAAAACCTCAATGGTACTATGATCTTTTCTTCAAACAAACTTTTGATCTCCTTTTCAATTAATGGCAAAAGCAATGGATTTATCCTTCTCAGTTTTTGCTTGAAAGGTTTTCCATTTTCTTTTATTGGTATGGTATGTTGAATAACATTTGGATCATAGCTTTTCAAATAAACATAACTCCATGCAAAAATATCTACGTATTTCTTCATCAAAACTAGATATTTTTGTTTTTCCTTAAGAGAAAGAAATTTGGTGTTAGGTCCCTATAATAATAGTGATTCCCCCATTACTATTGTGATTGTAGCCCTTATTATTATTGTTAAGACCCTATTGTCCCCATATTGTTATTATTGTGCCCCATAGAAGCCCACTATTGTTATTATTATGTCCTTATATTATTATTGTTATGTCGGCTTTGATTATATTGTGACACCTTAGACTCCTATCTATAGAAATGAGGTTTTGTCATTTGTATCATCCAAGAATTATTCCTTTCTGTAATGTAAAATAGGTTTCCCCCTTGAAGAGGCTAATTTTGAAGTCATTGATCTATCTTTTCTTCTATTTTGTGAGTTGGTTACATAACATTTGGTATCAGAGCTTTGGATTCTAGGGTTTCGTTGCTCCAAACAGGTCATCATGTAATGTTCATTATAACTTTTTTTATACAATGTTTCAAAAGCTAAAATTAAAACCCATTTGAGCTACAATCTCGAGGAACCTCAAGTCCGAAGTTTAGATATTTTCTCCATACATTTTCAGAGATAAGATCCAAGGAAGTTAGGGTTTCTGTAGGATCCTGAATTATATCTCAAACATGTGACTTGGGAAAAATCGTCATAAATTTCTCTCTGAGCATCATATTGAAATTTCATAGCAATTTACAGAAAGAGGAGGACCGTTTTTTTTTTGTGTACCAGTTTCATGTCATAAGGTCTAAAAAGTGACACGTGACACTTCGTATAAGTTCACTCTACTGAACCAGTATATAATCAGGTCATTGTGGGAAATTTAGCATAACTCTTCCTTGGAGAATCCAATCTTGATCATTCTTATAGGTTTTTAAAGAGGACTTAGAGGGCTACCGCGGGACGCAATTTCAAACCTTGGAGATCCGAAATTACAGAGATACAACAGATTCAATATTAAGCTCCTACAAAGTGAAAAAATGTGTGTATTTTTTTTTTTTAATTTTGCATAAGTTTGGTTTGAAAAATTAGCTTGAAGGAATTCAAAGGGCATAGTGAAGCATTATTATCATTAATTGATGCCCCGAAGAAAGAAAATGGAAACACCTAGTAAGCAACCTGAAATCTCTAGCATGACTCATGAAGAAGAGGAAGAAATGCAACATGATATATCAAAATTACGAGACCAAGTGCAACAAAATTCACTCTCACAAAAAGTAACATAAGCTAATATGGATATTTTAAAGAAAGGCGTGGAAGCTAATATGGATGGCATGGAAGCTAATATGGATGGTTTAAAGAAAGACATGGAAGTTAAGATGGATGGTATAGAACAAAAACTTAAAGGAAACATGGAAGATTTGAAGATAGTTTTGACAAATTTGCTACAAGAAATGGTTACTAATGGTGAAAGAGTAGTAAAGGAAACTCATGATGAGAACAAAAGAAGTGTTAATCATGATTTCATATACTCTAATGTTGGATTTAAGACCTACCATGTTCCAAAGATCGATATGAGGAAGTTTGATGGCAAGGATCCCATAACATGGATACTACAGATGGAGCAATTTTTTGATCTCCATAATGTGCAAAATACACAAAAGGTATGCATTGCAACTTTATATTTGGAACCAAATTAGTTTGTATGGTATCAATGGCTTTGCTCTCGTAAAAAATTGTCACTTGAGCAATTTTGACAAAAGAAATGATAGCACATTATGAGGATACAAAAAGAAACACCTTTTTTAGCCAATTGATAAATCTCAAACAAAAGGGTTCAATGATGAAGCACATTGAGGACTTCCAAAAATTGAATATATGTGTAAAAGATATTCTAGAAGAGCATAGGATTGATGTGTTCATAGGGACTTTAAAGGATAACGTCCAACATGAGGTTCACCTTTGGGAACCTGATTCATTGGAGAAGGCATTTAGGTTGGCAAGAAAAATGGAAACCAAAATTATGGCAATAAGGAAGCCTACCACTCACAACTATAAATATGGAAGTGTTGTTTCCCCTAGCCTTCCATAAACTACAAGGTTAACATCACAACAATTGGAAGAAAAAGAGAAAAAGGGCTTTGTTACAACTGTGATAGAAAATACACTAATGGTCATAAGTGTGCTGATAAGAAATCATTTTACATAGATTATGAAGATGAGGAAGAAAAGGAACAAGAAATGTCAAAAGAAGAGGATATACACCAGGAATGAACCCTAGAGAAAGAATAAATGAATTTGACCATATCTTGTAATGCATTGGCCGGAATTACCACTCCTCAAACTATTAGGATAGAAGGACATATCAAGAAGAAAAAGGTAATAGTGTTGATTGATTCGGGAACTACCCATAATTTTATTCATTGTAATATAGCCAAGGAATTTAATTGATTCCTATCTCCAGCACCAGAGTGTCAAGTGATGGTTGTAAGTGGAGGAGCGATAAATTTCTCTGGAAAGTGCCATAATATCACGCTATCCATGGGAGAATATATATTGAATAGCCCAATGCTTTCCATGTTGAAAATAGCATCAAGAAATGTTAAAAAATAGAAGTGCTAAAGATAGCATTGCTATAAATAGCATTTCGAGATGGATTCCTAGTTTAGTTAGTCCCTGAACTAAAATAGAGAAGTAAAATTTGAACTTGATCTTAGCATTTGTTTGTAAAATAATTAATTAATTCACCATGAGTTAATTAGCTGTAGAAAATCAAACATGAAGTCTATCTGGGGACGTGCAACAGTTTCTCCATTAATTGAGGAATTTATCCATTAGTTAAAGAGATAAGGATGAGTTGTAATATTTGAGTTGTAACTAGTTAGGTCAGTTAACTAAGTTAAGTCCAGTTAGATTAATTCTAACAGTTTGTTGAATTAATTGTGAGTTCAGTTAGTTAATGCATGCATGCATGTAACTATTGCACTTAAGATAATTGAATATTCTCTCATAAATAACTCATGCACGTTAGTTCAGACAGAGACCCAGTTGAGATCAGATGGAGGGGCAATGTAGTATCAATTGCTATAATATTCCATTGTGAATATCTCTTACATGCAGAAGGAATTCTTTCCTTGAGGATTGCACAATTACTTCTTCGGGTTTTGTGAGTGTGGTGAGGCTAGTTCACACATGACTGGACCCCAAGAAAAACTGCGCAAGGAAATAGGAGGCTTGGAGGGCTTGAGGAGGACATATACTATGTCTATTTAGTCTGTGAGTTGTATTGTTTGATTGCAGAGAGAGCAGGATAGCTTGAGAGCTAATTCTTTTTGTAACTTGAACAAGATTTCCACTTGTATGATAATACAAAGATTGGGGTCTTGGCTGATGCTTTCCCTGGGTTATTTCATCCATGTTATGTGTGATTGATTTCTCATTCTCAGTTATATGTGTTCTCATTGATCTTGCTCAATTTGATTAAGCTTCCGCAAAGTTTGTTGTAGAAGTAAATCTTGTATTTTGCTTTAGTCTATTGCATAATTTGTTGACCTATAGTGGGAATTTCTACATGGTATCAGAGCAAATGTTATCAAGGCGAAGAAAAGTATACAAGAAGGGAGAATTTCAAATCTTGAGGTTCCTGAATATAGAAATTGAGTTCTTATCACATCTCAATTCCACCAATGGCGTTCAATGGTTTAAGACTCGAATATGCTCCTGATGGCAGTTCGAATTATATAGCCTGGAAGGAAAACATGGAAGAAGTATTAGAGGATAACGGTCTAAAGGAATTCATTGATCAATAATTCCCCAAGCCGATTGATGTTAGTGAATTGGAAAAATGGAAGAAATGTGTGGCTAGAGCAAGGAGAATCCTTATGGAGGGAGTTCGAGGCCACATAGTCTCGAGACTCCATGGCAAGGAGACACCATTTTCAATGTGGAAAACATTGAAAGATCTATATCATAATAGTAGCGATTAGAGGAAGCTGGTGTTGAAAGACAAGCTTCGAAAAATCAAGTGTGAAAAGGGAGACACGATCTCTACATATTTGAACAAGCTCACCACCTGTAGGGATGAGCTTGGAAGTGTAGGGATCATGACAGTCGATGATGACATGGTGAGTGTAGCTCTCCTCGGTCTTCCTAAGAGTTGGCATAGCTACCAAGACTCGGTAAATGGAAGAGAAAAACTGCCATATTGGGAATGACTTTCGTTACATCTGATGCAGGAGGAGATAAGAAGAAGCACCAGAGATGGTTCTTCATCCAAGGAGGATGAAGAAAACTGCGCCTTAGCGAGTAAGGAAAAGAAAGGAAAGGATAAGGATTCTCATCCCAAATCGAGTTCTTCCTTTGGTGGGAAGAAGTTTGACAAATCGAAAGTGCAATGCTTTCATTGTCATGAGGTGGGACATTTTGCTACAAATTTTCAACTGAAGAAATCCAAGATGGGATCCAAGGAACGATCTGAAGGTAAGGCATTGGCCTCATAGTTCGAGTTTTATTTCACCCTCTTCGCATGCATGGTTTCATCCATGGTGGGATGTGGTTGGTTTCTTGACAATGGTGCTTCTTTCCAAATGACTGACAACAAGATTTTGTTCACCACCTTGGAGGAGAAAGATCTCCAGATACTCATAATTATGGGTAATGATGAAAAGTATAGTGTCTCAGGTGTAGGCACGGTTTTTTTTCAGAGGGAGCATGGAGCTCGCATTACTTTGACCGATGTCAAGTATGTACCAGGACTGAAGAAAAATTTGTTTTTGATCGCAATGCTAGAAGACAAAGACTATGATGTAGTATTTAGTAAGGGAAAGTTTTTCCTTCAACACATCACCACGAGACACGTGAAGCAGATCAGTTCACGAGTCAAGAACATGTATGCTCTTGAGGTTCAAAATTCATGCAAAGCCTTGAGGAGCAAGGGAACTATTGGAGACTTGGTGGTTGAGAGGGAGAGTACATTACCTCTTAACATGCAACACCAGAAGAAGTCTCAGACAATTGTGGAGGAGCCACAATTGGTGAAGCAACTTCAGGAGGTTATGGAGCAGCCACAACTAGAGAATCTGAGAGGAGACCGAGCGGAGGCATCCACTCATGTAGAGACCTCCAGTATGGGGAAATTCAATCCAAGTGAGCAGAGGGATCACATGCATCCATACGTCTAGGTCGGAGGTGGGGCGATGTGGAGTGACAGTCCCAAGAAGGCTGGAATAGGGGCAGGATCATTGAGGTACCCAACCTCTTTGATTAGACCTTGCTACGGGAGCCCCGACAAGGAGTAGTAGGACTGGTTGAGTGGGTAGAGGTAGATGTGGATGGAGCGATAGAGAGAGCTATAGTGCAGGAATCCCATGACAGTGCAAAGCTAGAAAGTTGCAACATTGTGAGAAGCACAAGAGTGTTGCACCAGTGCTGGATGGCATAGAGAAGTGTGCAATGGTGCGATATGCATCAGAGTGTTGCAACAACTCAGAGGTTAGAGAGAGAGCACTTGTCAGTGGCAGAGGGAGCTTCAGCATCAAAGGATGCTTCTAGCCTAACACAGAGGTCAGTTGGGATATTTTTTGTTTCTAGAGTTGTTGGAGTAACAACACTTGGGAGAAGTGTTGCATCCAGAACATTCCAAAGGTTCAGGATCGGGTTCAAGTTGAATGCCTTTCTTGTTGAGAGGGAGTGTTGAAAATAACAACAAGAAATGCTAAAAAATAGAAATTTTAAAAATAACACTGCTATAAGTAGCAGTTCCGATAGCAGTGTTGGACATATCAACAAGGAATGAAAGATGGAAGTGCTAAAAATAGCATTGTTATAAATAGCATTTCGAGATGGATTCCTATTTTAGTTAGTCCCTGAACTAAAATATAGAAGTAAAATTCAAATTTGATCTTAGCAGATGTTTTTAAAATAATTAATTAATACATCATGAGTTAATTAGTTGTAGAAAATCAAACGTGAAGTCTATGTGGGGACATGCAATAGTTTCTCCATTAATTGAGGAATTTATCCATTAGTTAAAGAGCTAAGGATGAGTTGTAATATTTGAGTTGAAATTAGTTAGGTCAGTTAACTGAGTTAAGTCCAGTTAGATTAATTCTAACAGTTTGTTGAATTAATTGTGAATTCAGTTAGTTAATGCATGCATTCATGTAACTGTTGCACTTCAGATAACTGAATATTCTCTCATAAATAATTCATGCAGGTCAGTTCAGACAGAGACCCAGTTGAGATTAGATGGAGGGGAAATGTACTATCAGTTGCTAGAATATTCCATTGTGAATATCTCTTGCATGCAGAAGGAATTCTTTCCTTGAGGATTGCACAGTTACTTCTTTGGGTTTTGTGAGTGTGGTGAGGCCAGTTCACACATGTGGCATCACTGGATCCCAAGAAAAACTGTGCAAGGAAATAGGAGGCTTGGAGGGCTTGAGGAGGACATATACTATGTCTATTCAGTCTGTGAGCTGTATTGTTTCATTGCAGAGAGAGCAGGATAGCTTGTGAACTGATTCTTTTTGTAACTCGAACAAGATTTCCACTTGTATGATAATACAAAGATTGGGGTTTTAGGCTAAGGCTTTCCCTAGTAGGTTATTTCTTTTGTGTTATGTGTGATTGGTTTCTCATTCTCAGTTATATGTGTTCTCATTGATGTTGCTCAATTCAATTAAGCTTCCGCAAAGTTTGTTGTAGAAGTGGATCTTGTATTTTGCTTTAGTCTATTGTATAATTTGTTGATCTACAGTGGGAATTTATAAATTCCATTCCAATGGGCGGTGTTGATGTTGTACTAGGTGTCCAAAGCCTAGAATCCTTGGGTACAATACCTTTTAATTTTCAAGAACTCTTCATGAATTTTTTTTCGGAATGAAAGAAAGTTGAATTAAGGGGTTTCGTAGGGAAACCGGGAAAGATAATCAGATCTAACAGAATGACAAAGCTTCTAAATAAAGAACAACAAAGTGTAATTGCAAAATTATTTTCGCTAGAGGTTCCCACATCGAAATCATCTATTTCTCTAGATTTCCAAAAAGTCTTGGACAACCATTCAAATATATTTGAGACTCCTAAAGGCCTCCACATATTTGTGATCATGATCATGCTATTCATTTTATTCTAGGAAGTGTTCCTCCAAACATTATGCCTTACAGATATCCCTATGCCCAAAAGAGTGAAATTGAACATATGGTTGCAAAAATGCTAGAGGTTGGTATAATTAAACCTAGTCAAAGTTCTTTCTTTGCTCCAATAGTATTGGTGCACAAGAAGGATGGGTCATGGTGCATGTGTCCAGATTATAGGGAGGTCAACAAGCTCACTATTAAAGATAAATTTCCCATTCCTACATTGATGAATTATTGGATGAATTGCATGGATAAATTTACTTCACCACGTTGGATCTTGATTCAAGATATCATCAAATCAGAATGGAGACTGAAGACATTATGAAAACAACATCTAGAAATCATGAGGGTCATTGCGAATTTTTGTTCATGCCTTTTGGCCTTACCAATTCACCTTCTACATTTTTAGGTTTGATGAATTCCATTTTCAAACCCTTAGAAAATTTGTATTAGTATTTTTTGATGATATACTAATCTACAACAAGTCTTGGAAGGATCATGTTCAACATGTTGAAAGTGTGCACAAACTATTGAAGGAGAAACAATTATATGCAAAAACCTCCAAATGTTTCTTTGGAGTACAAGAGGTGGAATATTTGGGTCATAATGTATCTCATGAAGGTGTGAAGGTGGACCCTAGAAAAATTAAAGCCATTAAGGAATGGAAAATCCCCACATCCATAAAGCATCTATGAGGATTTCTCAGGTTGACAAGGTATTATCACAAGTTTGTTAAGAATTATGGGAGAATAGCAGCACCTCTAAGAACATTATTGAAGAAAGATGCATTTTCATGGACTATAGAAGCAACGGAGGCCCTTGAACATCTTAAAGAGGTAATGTGGCAAGCACAGGTCTTAGATATGTTGGACTTAACAAAAGCCTTTATAGTGGAATGTGATTCCTCAGGAAATGGAATTGGAGTTGTTTTAATGCAAGAAGAAATACCCATTTCTTTTGAAATTCGACCAATCAAAGGAAAGTATTTACACAAAGCTATTTATGAGAAGGAAATGTTGGCAATACTACATGCACTTAAGAAATGATGACCCTACCTAATGTGAATATACTTCAAGGTAAAAATAGATCAGGATAGTCTGGAATACTTTTTAAAACAAAGATTATCTTCAGAAGAGCAGAAAAAATGGGTCACAAAGATGTTGGGTCATGACTTTGAAATCATCTACAAAAAAAGGAAGCAAAATCTTGTGGTGGAAGCACTCTCAAGAAAGAATGAGGATGTCGAAGCATTTCCTTGTGTCATTTCTATTATCCAACCAGATTGGAGAAATGAAGCAAGCGGTGAATGGAAGAATGATGAAGAAGTGTGGGCACTGATTCAAAAGATACAACAAGATCCCAATACACGATACATTTAGTTGGAAAAATGATTCGTTATGGTACAAATATCGCTTATACCTATGTAAGAATTTCCAACTCAAACAAAAGTTTCTTAGGGAATTGCACACCTATTCCTCAGGAGGGCACTCAGGGTTTTTAAAAACTTACCACACAGTTAAGAAGGATTTTTTTTGGGATGGCCTTAAATTGGATATTCAAAAGTTTGTGGCGAAATGTTTGGTTTTCCAACAAAATAAAGTTGAAGCAATAAAGACCCCAGGTCTATTACAACCTTTATCCATTCCGAGCCAACGTTGGGAGGAGGTTTTAATGAATTTTATCACAGGTTTACCCAAGTACGAAGGAAAGAGTATCATCATGGTGGTAGTTGATAGAATTACCAAGTATGCACAATTTTCTGCATTATCGCATCCATTTAAAGCCAGTGCAATTTCTTCTACATTTATGGAAACAATTCAAAAGCTACATGGAAACCCAAAGATTATTGTAAGTGACAGAGATCCCATTTTCACTGGAAATTTTTGGATGGAATTATTTTCTTGTCTTGTTACTCAGTTAGCTCATAGGTCGTCTTATCATCCTCAATTTGATGAGAAAGCTGAGATAGTAAACAAATGTTTGGAAGGATATCTTCATTTCTTTGTATCCGATCAATAGACACAATGGGTCAAATGGTTGCCTCTGCCTGAATGGTTGTATAACACATCCTTCCATATTGCAGCAAAAATGACCCCATTTATGGCACTTTATGGATATCATCCACTGTCCATCACATCATATTTAATAGAAAATTCTAAGGTTCAAGCAATGGAAGATTACATCAAGCATCACCAAAAAGTTCTCCAACTCTTAAAGGATAACCTCACTTTTGCGTGCAATAGAATGAAACAACAAGCAGATCAACATTGCAGCGAAAGGAGTTTTAATGTACGTCACTCGGTATTCCTATGGCTATAACCATATAAATAAATGTCGCTAGAGAATGCTAAGAGGGATAATAAATTATCACCAAAGTATTATGGTCCATACAAGGTGTTGCAAAATATTAGTACTATGGCATACAAATCGGAACTTTCTACAACTTCCCAAGTGCATCCAGTTTTCCATGTTTCATGCTTAAAGAAGATTATAAGTAACAAACTCGTAGTTCAAACAATATTTCCAGAATTTGATGAGGAAGGAAAAATCATATTGTAACCTGAAGCAATCACAGAAACAAGAACTCGACAACTACGAAATCGATCAATTTCGGAGTATCCCATCACGTGGAAGAACTTACCTGCTAAGAATTCGACATGGGAGGGTGATAATTTTATACAGAAGCATCCAAATCTACTCAAGCATTGAGGACAACACTTTTTTGAAGGAGAGGGGCATGTTAGGTCCCTATAATACTAGTGATTCCCCCATTACTATTGTCATTGTAGCCCTTGTTGTTATTGTTGTGCCCCTATTGTCCCCATATTTTTATTATTGTGCCCCATAGAAGCCCACTATTGTTATTGTTGTACCCTTATATTATTATTGTTATGTCAGCTTTGATTATATTGTGGCCCCTTATACTCCTATATATAGAAAGGATGTTTTTTCATTTGTATCATCCAAGAATTGTTCATTTGTGTAATGTAAAGGAGGTTGCCCCCTCGAAGAGGCTGATTTTGAAGTTGTTGATCTATATTTTCTTCTATTTTGTGAGCTGGTTACATAACATTTTGACAACTTGACGTTCTTTAGATTTTCTGTAGTACCAAGATTATAACTCTCAATCTCCTCATCATCAGATTTCATGTTTGGATTTTGGGCCACATCATTCTGGTCAAATAACTTCTCAAGAGGATTCGACCCCTTTGGAATACAATTGTTTTTGAGTTGAAAAACTTCGGTATTGGCTTTTGTTTCAACAAAGATGTTTTGCTGGTGAACTTGAATAGATTCAAATTCTTCTTTCAATTCTAAGAAATTTCTAACTTGCTGATCATTATCAAACACTTGCCAGTTTATTATGTTATCAGGTATAGTAGGTCTATGCCTAATTTCAACTTCATATTTGCTGCTACATTGAAATGGAATTGTAAATAAACTTGTTGAAATAGCCAAAGAGTTCGCAACATTGTTCTTTTCTCTAGGTTTGATGATGAAATTATATTCTTCAAAATTTTCCAGTAATTCAAGAATTATTTGTGTATGCTCTCATTCTCACATCCTTGGTTTGATATGTGTTTTTAACTTGTTTGATGATCAATTTAGAATCACCAAAATAGATATTTTCTTATCACCTAAATTCTTCAAGACTTCTAAACCCAAAACCAATGCTTCATACTTTGCCATTTTATTTGTGCAATCAAAATTGAGTTTATAAGAGAAAAAAATACTTTCATCTCTAGGGCTAGCTATCCATGTGCCTACACCAGCTCCATCTCTTCCTGCAACACCATCAAAGCTCATGTGCCACCACCCTTTCCTATCAATTTCTTCAACTTGTTGCTCCTTTTCTGCATGCTAATTTTCCGTGTTGTTGGTGATTTCATTGAAGAGTGTAGATGAGACCAATTCAGTCTCCATTGCATATACTAGAAAGTTTTGAGGTTTGTCTTTGTTGCTAACCATATATCCCATCCTAGACTCTCTCTATAATCTCCTTTGTTCACCAAAAACTGGGATAGTAGCATAGTACATATCCATTTGAATAGCTCCTTTGACTTTGACAACCCATGATCTTGATAGTAACATGCCAAACTTTGGTGGAATATCAGCCACGATAATATCCATTAATATAGTCTTAGCAGGAATTTGACTTAAAGCAACAACCACGTCTTTAATTAGACCTATACATTTCACCCTTTTTGAATCAAATGAAAACAAATCTTTGTATGGCCTGGTTACATCTAAAACCAATCTTTCCATGATGACCTTAGGCATTAAATTGTGTGATACCCCTAAATATAACATAGCATTATGTATTGTCATGTCATGGATTTTTAAACTCACATAGAAAGGTGGTACCTCTTCATTCTACTCATCTTCTACTCTACACCCTAGCAACACAATAGGATGATCTTCATGCAAATTCAAAATATTAGATGATCCAACTTCAAAATTAAGCATTCTAATAATTTTCTTTATGTATTCTGTAACTCTTATTATTTCTCCAAAGGGGATAGCAATCCTTATCTTTGAGATTTCATTCTCCAAGTTGAAAATTGGTTGTGTTTTCTCAACTTCTTTTGCAGGGGTTTCTTTCTTTTGTTATGTAACCTTTGGAGCATCGTTCTTAGGTTGATTTTTATTTGAAACTACAGAAACATTTTTGTTCCTCAAATTATATTGATTTTGCATCTCTAGAATAACATGTTGATAGCTTTCTAAGTATTTTTATTGTGGCTCAGTTTCATCACCATGAAAGTCATTATACGACTCATCATGTTCTTCTTTTGTTAAACCATTCCTTTCTCATCTTCATCCAAACAATGAATTGTATCTTCTTGTACTTCTGGTGACATTTCCTCATCATCTACTAGGTTTTGATGGAAAGGAGGCCTAGCTTGTTGGTCAGGTTGATTTCTCTGTTCTCTTTTCCTCTATTGGATTTGGAGCCTTCTAAAATTTATATTTCTGACATGTGTCTCAGGTTGTACAATAGGAGGATTATTTCCGAGGGCTAGTCTATTCATGAGTCTTTCCATTGTTCTCATCATGGTATCAAATTTAACATCAGAAGAGATGGAAGGTTGTTCTTCCTCCTTTAAATTTCCTTTAGCCACTTTAGATCTTTTTGTTGTAGCCATATTAACTTCCAGTTTCATAGCATCATTCTGCATGTCAGCTATGGTAATAGATTCTCTCTCTCTTAGTAGGATGGAAAACTCATAATCAAAGGCTTCAGTATAGTGTAAATGAGCAGCTCCTGGGGGAGGCTTAATGTGAGTAGGAATGGAATTGTAGACTTTATTGAATCTTTTTGAAAAATCTTACACTAATTCATGGTTGGCCTTCTTCAAATTATTATATTTGGTCAAGGCTTCTACATGATTAACTTTACTTCCTCATTTCCTTAAGAAGGCATCTTCTAATTCATTCCAATCATGTAAACTCCCAGGGATTAAATCTTTGAACCATTTTTCACCTCACCAATGAAACTCTGTACAAACAATATCATTTTAACATCTTCATAATCTACCTCTTCCAGGTCTATAAAGTCATTGAACTGGTCAACATGTTGTTCTGTATTTATCCCCTCACTTACAAAAGTTTTTATTCTAGCAGGGGCTACTATAGTAGAAATAGTAGCAGAAATTCCAACCGGAGAGGTAAAAATGAAACTAGTAGGGGTAGTGATGAAAGCAGATGTACTCGAAGGGGCTTGAGTGACAGATACTTTTTTTTTCGAAGTAAAGGTACTTCTTTCATGTAAAGGGAAACAGATTTATTTTCTTGACAAAAGTTTAAAGGATCAAATTATTTTAGTTTTTCTAAAGACTCTTGTTCAAGTGACAATTTTGATGCAGCAATTTCCCAAAACCTATCTTTTACTTCTTTAGGAATCTCAAAAATATAATCTAACTCTAGTTTTGGTAAATCATTCTCTGATTTAGACCTGAGCGATATAGGTTTATAATCGTCATCAAATCTAATACCTTCAATATCTTCAATATCTCAAGAGGGTAACGAGGTAGATCTCAAGAGAAATGAAGTACCTGATTTTGATTTGGATCATCAACTATTTCTAGTGAATTAGGTTCCAGATTGCTCCTCGTATGAATCTTCTTAGAAGCCACCTTTAAGTTGAAAGTGCTAGTGGGGTCACCAAGGTAGAAATGTAACCTTGAACAATTTGATCTCTTGCTACATTCAAGAGCTCAAATTTTGAAATGAAACATCCAGGGTGATATAACTTTCAGACTCCTAGTAGATGAACCAAAATGTTATCACTCGGCTAGGAGAGGTTGGGTTGTATCAAATCTTCAACCAAATGTAACTATTTCACACAAACTTTAGACTAGAAGTTAGTCCTTCCAATCTAAGAGGGCTCTCTCAAAATATTTATAAAATGACTTGTGATAAACTCAAAATTCAGATGATTAACTCTGATCTCTTTTGTGATTTTTGTAGGTGAAGAAAAATGTGATAATTGCCAGCATTGGGAATGGAGTCAAATTAAAACAAAAAATGATCAACAATAGTGTTTAATGGAAGTTCAGGCATCTATGGCTTTAAAAATGATACAAATGAACACCCACAGTGATATACAATAAATGAAGGAAATTGGAGTTGTATGACATATTTCCAAGTAATCAAGATATTATTTAAAAATAATAACAACATAATAAAAAATAATAAAAGCCATAATAAGAATCTCAAGTACAAAAAAAAAGTGCTGCAGATTTTTTATAACAAGAACAAAATATCACAGAAGGCCAGTTTCTCACATTCCAAATCAACCCTTCTCAGATTCAGAAATCTACTTATTTATAGAGAAATATCTCTTTACATATCTTGCTACATAGGCTTGATTCAATGCATTGTTCTAGAGACCTGTTCCTATCTGATTAATAAAACTTTTAGACTTCATCAGGATTTCTGTTACAACAAAATTCGAATACAAGTGGAAGTCGTATGAACAGAGCCTATCTAATTGTTACAATTTTTCAGGGAAATAAAACTATTGTAGCATTGGCACTGTATTTCTGGAAATTTAGAGCACCCGACCTTTCAAATTTTGTTGCGCTGTTTCTGGGCTTTTAAATGAGCAATATTTTTTATCCTGATGATAGGTGTTTTGTTTGCTGTTTGAAACATGTTTGAAAGTGCCATTACTGTTCCACTGTGTCTCTGCCCTGTTTTCTTGTTGTCTCTTTAATGGCCATGCTACTAGATATTTTTCGAAAAACACCTTCCATGTCCTCTTTGATGACCATGTTACTGAAGAAACACCAAAAAAAAAATCTTTCTGTCTCACGGAGTGGAAGTGTTCATTGGTCAATATGGAAATCCCATTGTGGTCTACGTTTACAAAGGAAAGCAGGAGGGCCACTTATCTTAGAACCGTTCATGCAGGATGAGCCACATGGCAACTGGGGACTAGAGGGAATTAACATACTATCGGCACGGGAGTGGACGTCCATGGCGGGGTTGGCACATTGTGGATGGAGTTCGGGAGATGAAAAAGCAATCGGGAGCGGGATCATGTGTGAGGAGATACATGGCAGTTGGGAAGTGGAGGTGGATTCGAAGTGAGGGTGATTTAATCGGGAGCATGTGTTATGGCGGGAGTGGGCATAAGGGTTGAGTGGTTTTCGAAGCAGGGTGCAAATGGATGAAGGAAATTGGAGCTGTATGACATATTTCCAAGTAATCAAGATACTATGTAAAACTAATAATAATAGAATAAAAAATCATAAAAGCCATAATAAGAATCTTAGGTACAGAAACAAAGTGCTACATATTTTCTATTATAAGAACAAAATATTACAGAAGGCGAGTTTCTCACATTCCAAATCAAGCCTTATCTGAGTCTGAAATATACTTATTTATAGAGAAATATCTCTTTACATATCTTTCCATCTAGGCCTGATTCAATCCATTGTTCTAGAGACATGTTCGTATTTGATTAATAAAAAATTGAGACCTCATCGGGATTTTTGTTACAACAGAATTTGAATAAAAATAGAAGTCGTATGGATAGAGCCTATATAATAGTTACAATTTTTCAGGGAAATAAAACTGTTGTATCGTTGATGCTACATTTGTGGAAATTCAGAGCAACCGACCTTTCGAATTCTGTTGCGCTATTTCTGGGCTTTTAAATGAGCAATATTCTTTATCCTATTGATAGGCATGTTGTTTGTTGCTTGAAACATGTTTGAAAGTGCCATTACTATCCCACTCTGTCTTTGTCCTGTTTTCTTGTTGTCTCTTTAATGACCATGATGCTGGATATTTGCCGAAAAACACCTTCACTATCCTCTTTGATGACCATGTTGCTGAAGAAATGCTGAAAGAAACTCTTGCTATCTCACAGAGTGGAAGCATTCGTTGATCTGGGTCATTGATAAATTTGGAAATCCCATTATGGTTTGTGTTTAAGAAAGAAAGTAGGAGGGTCACTTCTCTCAGAATCGTTCATGTAGGATGGGCCACATGGGAGCTGGGGATTGGAGGGAATGAACATACTATCACAACAAGAGTGGACGTCCATGGTTGGGTTGGCACATTGTAGATGGAGGTCGAGAGACGGAATAGTAATTGGGAGTGGGATCATGCGAGAGGAGATACATGGCAGTGGAGAAGTGGAGGTGGAGTAGAAGTGAGGGTGATGTATAAGGGAGTATGTGTTATGTTTAGAGTGGGCGTAAGGGATGAGCGGTTTTCAAAAGGGGGTGAAAGTAGTAAGAGGTATTGAGAGGGGGGAGTACGAAATCATGTACGAGGGACACGTAGCAGAGGGCTGAGGTGGGAAAAACCACTTTTTAGATCCCCCCCAGCTGATAAAGGTAGGATGGCAAGGTGGGGCCAAAAATCATTATCAACCGTTGATCTGGCAGAGTGATAATCTAGTCCATTATGAAATGAAGGGTCTTTAAATAGATGTGACCCTTTTAAAAATAATGATCGTAGCAGGGTTGGGGCCTTTGTATTACATGGGAGTTATAGGACAGGCTGGGAGTTTTCAGACAATAAAGGGGAAAAAAGGGTTATCATAGATAATAAGTGTTGAACTCGAACTTCAATATCTCCTTAGCTTTGACATCTATATCCTTCAAGATCTTAATCTCGTATAACCCAGTCTGCAAAGGAAGAGCAAGCCATGGTGGCTTTTTCTTCCTGTTCAATCTCCCTGATAAACCCTATGGAGAGGTGATATGATACCTCTTACATGACCAACTTGTCTGTGGCATACCTCGGTAGAACATGCCGAGGCTTCTCTCTGCCAAACACTCGAATGAGGGTGCCACTGAATGAGTCATACGAATCTACAATGTTAAGTATCACCTCCATCACTTCTTGGGACATGCAAGGTGGATCCTGCTCAAATAATAGCTTGTAAAACGGGACGATGAAATGGTCAATCAACCTTGCCATTACTCCTCGGTAGCTGCAGCCGGAAAGCAACTTACAATAAATGTTGATGAAAGTCTCTTTCGATTTCCATGTCCAGCTAATGCCAGGAAAATGTTGTTGGGCACATATTACATCCAGTAGGTAGAATCTCGCTTTCTCAGCCTTGGGCAGATTCCGGGCATTGGTCACATGGAATTTCAATTGATAACCCAACAAGTCCGACCTTTTGAATGGCCTTCCATCATTCACCAACTGGTCCAACACAACTACCCAAACTTTAGGAAAGGTCTAAGTGCTTTCTTGACCATATATTTGTCATGAAAAAATGATTAAGAATTGGTAGGCCTTCCTAAGTGACTTGGTCTTATAAACATGATTGGGTGTCTATCTAAACTTTAACGACTCTTTCACTCGGCGCTTCACTATATCTCTCGTGTTCATCTAGCTGTGGGTGGCATAGAAAAATGTGTCCATGCACATCGCTGGCTGAGGTAAATGATACATCTGATGATATTTCTTTTCCCTAAAGGTGGCAAGCTCTATCTTGGTGGCACTGCTCAATGTCACGGTCTTTGGATTTGTGTGTCAGACAATCTAACTAATGATGTCCGCGCATGGGTAGGAGGGGTGCTTGCATGCAACCTTGTAAAAGCCTGATTGTTGGATACTGATATAAACCTATCAGTCCTCTAAGTCTTCCTTGAAGTCCTTTGCAAAATATCCTTGATTTTCTGCCATGTCAACACTATGCCTTTCTCAATGAAAAACTAAGTGTCTGTGTAAGCTGGCAAGTTAACTGACACCTAGTCAACTGCTTCCCGAGTACTACTCTCGATAGTTTCCTTTGATGCAACTCTCTTGGAGGCCATGTTAACTATAACTACTAGAGATATGATCAACAATTGTTGTACCTAGAGATAGAGAGGACAGTCATGGCATGCAAATGTCATCTTAAAACCAAAAACACTTCAAGACAAAGACCAAAGCAGCAAACCGAGCTAATGCTGGGAGAGATCATGCAATACTGGTTCACAAAGGTGACTGGATACCTGCTAGAACTACACATTGCATAGTCCTAGGAGTCAGTGGTGGAGGCTTGTTGAATCGAACTTTACAATGCGCAATTCAGTCTGAGCACAAGTCAAGAGAGATTGCACATTGCACAGTCTCAATGGCTAGGATTGGGAGGATGGCTCTTGGAAATGTGTAGTGCGCAGTTGGAGCTAGGCCAAGGATACCTCTATTCAATTCTAGAAGCCAAGGATGAGGCCTTGAGCTCCCAGAATGCGTAGTGCATGCAAGAGAAAGTAAGATCTGGGCAAGGGAAGCCTAGATCTGCCCAAGGGGAATGTGAAAATGAGTGTATCTGAAGGATGGTGAGATGCTGAGTGAATATCTAACTAAATGATGATGCCTGCAAGTAAAATAAGTGCAGGAATAAACCAAACTGAAGGAAAATGAAATATGTGGAGAGAGTTGTCTTCTCAGCAACCGTTAGTGCAAAAACTAGGTAATGCATGCGACACTTGGGAAAGGTAATGGAAAACTTAAAACAACACTTCTAAAAGATAAAACAAGATGAAACGCTAGCATTCATTCAACAAAACAAGTGAAACAACACCCTCACAAGCTAAACAAACAAAAAGCAATTGAAAAAAAGGCAAAAGACTAGAAAAAAAGGCTTACCCAGAAAAGCAACGATGATCACATCGAAGGTTCCTTCATCTCCTTGGGAATGCCATAGCTCGAAGATTGAATGTGAAAATGTGTTCTAGCTACACTAATTAAATAGATTTGGCCAATTTAGGATTTATGATGCGAAGGACAAAAATCAAGGAAAAAGTGACACTTGACGGCAGTTTCCAAAATAATTCAAGTGTCTCCTTCGGGCTGCTAAAAATAGATCCCTATTTTCTAGGGATGTTTTTTTCTTTTTCCTTTTTTTTTATTTTTCAGGAAAATCTACCATGCATTACCCAGAGATATTGCATAGTTCTGGGAGGGATAGGAAACTCACCGGCTCACGTGCTGAGAAACTTCTAAGAAAGAGGCTTTTGCACAATTTCTGGGTTGAGTGGCTTCGGGTTGCTTCTCGGGCTCTACGCAATTTCCAAGCTGAAGCTTGGTTATCAACTAGATTTGTGTAATTTTGGAGCTAAAGGCTCACTATCAGCTTGAACTATGTAATTCTTGAGAGCAAGGTTGGATTCCTTCAAGGATTGAATAGTTCTCTAAGGCAAGCCCGAGATTGGGTGGAAACCAAGTTAAGAGATCAACTTGTGGGTTAAACAACAAATGTAGTAAGAAAACACAAGCCATGATGTGAAGGATGAGGCTTAATCAAAGCACAAGTACCTAGATTAGTGCAAGATAGGTTGTTGTTGTTTAGAAGGGAGGCTCCAAAGCGAAGGATAGGAAAAATTTTGGAGGGTGGTTGTAGCCGCTACAACAGAACCCTTCCTCCATTGCCACCAACTATAAATGGCATCATGTATGTAGGAAATGGAGGCCACAACTAAGGCATAGGCAGGGGTGTCACTAGATGTTGATTTGTTGTATTAGCAGGTTGATTGAGGATGCCCAATTGCTATTTTAACATAATATTTTCAACATTCATAAAAGAAATGGTGTTATTCAACTTATAAATTGTAGAATTCATGGACTTTACCTTCTCTTCCAACTCGTCAATGTAACCCTTCTTCATTTTTCTAGATAGTTGAGCATTTTCCCTATTCCTCATTCCCTTGGATTTATTTTCTCGTGTTCATCTCATGTACAATGGGAATGTGACGAAGAAGAATTCATTCTTGTTTCTGTTGTATCAGAAGAAGAAATGAGACCCTACTTGTTGTCGTCCTCTGCCTCTGACTCTCTCTTTCTCTAATAATCCTCAACAATGAAAATGGACTGATCGAATGAGCAATCTACCAATGAGGGTGGTGAAGAAGAAGAAGAAGGAAGGAATATGAGGAGGAGGAGCATCTGAGATATTCTCACCATTTCTCTCATCAACATCGCTTACACTTTTGTTTCCATTTCCACTTGTTGTGGTAGATCCAGCATAGGAGCTCTGCAGATTCGACACTATTTCATCAACAAAATATGGTGCATAATAGTTTCCAAAATTTTTGAAGGCAATCAAAATGTCATCTTGGAATTCCTCATCTAATAGACTATCGACCAATTCTCTTCTTTGAAAGGGAAACTAAATAAGGTATCATCCAGAAAGTCTTCCAAATAGAGAGATTCTTGCTACAAAAAGTTCATGGGTTCCATTTCCATTCTCAAGGCATATGCCAAGGTACAAGTTTTAGGAGGAGGATCTTTAGGGGACGTGTTATCCAACGCTTGTTCTGGAATGAGCATAGAGATGAAAACTGTGTTCCATGGAAAAAAAGAGTCGAAAAAGCAAGACAACTGCGTCGTGGAAAGACTCACATGGAGGAGCGCTCTTCATGTCAAAAATCAAAATCGTTGTCGTGGTAAAAAATCATTGGACGACGGAAGATGAACACAAACCATTTTGATTGGCTGGATCTACCCAACCAAACCCATCATAGGAACACCTTCGATGTAAATATATGGACAAAACAAAAAAATGTGAGTTATAAATTTTTCTTTTTACATACTTTATCTTTAAACCCATCGTGTCGGTTGTGTGTGCATGTTGTTATTCTTCTTGTGATAGAAAAATCTTTTGTATCATAAGAAGATATGTATTGGTTACCTTGAGAGAGTTGTTAGACTTATGAAGATATTTCTTAAATATGTTGTGTGTTATAAAGGGTAGGAAATTCTATTTTCAATAAATTATTGTGAGGAATGATTTATTGTATCTTATCTTGTCATGAATATGGTACTTGTCCACATCAAGGCATTTTAGGGTAAGTTTTCATACCTAACAAGTTCCTTCTAATGGAGAAAGATTTGTGGAGAATTGGTTAAATTACAAAGGTGAAACTAGAATATATTGCATAAGTCTTTAGGAAAAAGGTTAAAGGTATGTCTGAAGCTATTTAGATTCGAATAGTTTTTAAGTGTGATTTTTTGGAAAGTTTTCTGGTTTATTTTTCAATTTCTTTTGTTAGAATCCAACACGTATTCATTGAAATCATGAGTTTGACAAGTGATCTCTTCACAATCGAAGTTCCCAAAGGATTTTTGAGGGCGTTGAATCCATATATGTAGCGAAAAAACCAGTTTAAACAACACAACTCAAGATTTGGCCACAATTTGTTTTAGCATCTTCTAGCTAGAAATCTGAGAGGAACTCCAAAAAGATGCACTTAAAAACTACTCCATTAGAATTAATGATTATAATGAGATACATTTCATTTATGATATTGTGCATAGTATTTATTGAATTCATTAAATTATTCAAAACTATATATAAAATATAGAATTAGTAATTATAATGACATACATTTCATTTGTGAATAATATTTATTAAATTCATTAATATTATTTTTATTAAATATAATATAGTTACAAATTGAAAAAAAAAAGTGAGAAAAAATGGTTATTAAAATTAAGATTTTAATTATATATTTTTAGATTAATAAAACTGTTTAAGAAAATTAACATAATTGGTTATGTTAGTGATTTTGGTTTCAAAGAAGAAAGAAACTTAATATCTAATCATTACTATTAAAAATAATGGAAAGAAAAAGTTGTCTTGAGTTCCAAAATATCATGTGTATTAACATAATTGTCTTTATTAGTCCCTGTCGTCCAGGCACGGACTATAATAATCAGAAGGGAAGAATATAGCATTATTTGAGCTTCTTTTATTCCCTGCACATTAGCCATAAACAAAGTTTTATTCCCCGCTCATTAGCTATAAACAAAGTTTTGAGAGAGATGTTGATTTTTCATGTTATTTGGCCTCTTCCCCAAAAAACCAAAGCTAGAGGCCAAAAATCGAAGCTAATCCGAAGCGAAAACAATAGGTTACATTTTTCATGTTATTGGAGGGCATTAAATGTTATCTTAGCATTTAGGAACACCCTGGTATATACCAACATATAAGCACAACAGGTCCTTGACCTACTGCAACACATGGCAATTGCACCCCACATCTATATTGCATGTGAGTGCATGTTTGTCTGGTGGCAAAGGCAGGTTTTGGTGTGATGGTGAATCACAGGAGGGGCACACATCCTGCAACAAAACACAGCCTGCAACAACCCTGAGGCACATTAAGGTGAGTTCACCAAATTGACATGGTGAATTGATATAGTCATGGCGTTGTTGTTGGCAAGATACAAGTTTCCTTATTTGCAGACTCTGTCATCACTTTAGTATGTCCAGGCAGAAGCGTATCTTCCATCTGTCCAGGTAGAAGAGTCTAGGCAGAAGAGAAGGTTTCTATCACCTTTCGTACTGAATACGTGTCTGGGAGCATGCTGAATTACATTTCAGAATTCCATGACTCCCCTTCCATCCATATAAGCCTGAGTTTATTCAGTTAAGGATCGCTTGATTTATGGAGCTACCAGCCTTGCCATGCCCACAACAATATTTTATAGGCGAATAAATGAAGGAAATATTTACTAGAGCAGAAAGTCATGAGGTTGAACCACCAGGCAAATATTTAAGGTTGCTCAATCCTTCTAACCCAATCAACATTTCTGAGCTAGATGTCAAGGTGCAACTTCTTCCTTATTCATTGGGATTAGGCAGTACGCTCCTTTCGCTTACTTGCTCTACTTATCCTCACTTTGCCTTTGTTCATCTAGGTAGAGCATGTATAGAGATCTTCTTTATAAAGAGCATAATGGATTTAGGGTGGTATTTGTTGTTTTCTCCGATCCCTTCTATCCTTTTTTGACTTCTATTTCCCTATCCCTCTAACTTCGAACCTTAATGCATGTCTCTCTCTTTTCCCGGGGGCAACTTATTTCATTGAGGATCGATCCGAGTGGAAGCCCACCTCTGTTGCCTGGCTAGCATTCATAAGAGAAGTGGGAACGTTCTTTGTGGGACCGGTTCTATTCTCGTAGTGGGACCAGCTCACTTTCACGCACATGGCCCAACTATTATCTCTCTAATGTCCCATCCTCTGATTTGTCTCTATTATCTCTCTGGCTTGTAACCCTGCCTGCATACAGATATTACTAAATGTATGATGTGATTGTATACGTAAATATAAGGTTAAGAGGTTGAGGGGAGTATGCCTAATGAGTAGATATCAATCTAGACTATAACTTTCCCATCTGATCATAATAGGGTCTTCACTGAACTAGGAATTATGTATTTGACCCAGCCCATCTTGCTTGTATCTATCCAATGCTCATCTGGGAGTGTTGGCAGCTGGATGGGACAAAGTGCAGAAGGCCATCCTGTATTGACATATGACCATGATACAATGTTAAGCGGCAT
Source organism: Pinus taeda (assembly GCA_000404065.3). NCBI lineage: Eukaryota > Viridiplantae > Streptophyta > Pinopsida > Pinales > Pinaceae > Pinus > Pinus taeda. Next base: position 94,446 of record APFE031672266.1, on the reverse strand, counting down.
GGCTTAGGCCCTGTACACTATGCCATGGAGAAGGAGGTGAGGCATGTGGCGCTCATGGGATGGCCCACATGGAGGTGTTTTTAGTTTTAGTTTCTTAAGAGCTTTGTTTCCTTTTAATGCTAAATTACATCACTAATATACCCTCTTTGGTCATTGCAGGTTATACTTCTCTTACTAGTGTACAACGACCTGGTCAGTGTTAGCTATCGTTGCTTTTCGGTGCAACTGAATATATCTATATCATGTTTTGGTTTCTCTCTCGTTTGTTTATATCCGTGTATGGAAGCGCTTCCCTTGTGATCCGGGTGAATTATTTGAGGTTGCTTTCTTGTTTGTGCCTGTTTCAAGTCATACGTCTTGTGTGTGTTGTATATGTGAAATTGTAAAGTTCTAAAGGTTGCAGGCTAAATTGAATTTGAATCTCTGGGAGCTTGAATTATAATTGTAAAGTTCTAAAGCTTCGAGGCTTTATTGAATATGAATCTCCTGGTGCTTGAAATATAATTGAAGAAACTGATTGGGGAGTTAAACCATGCCACCACACTGATTGCCAATTCCTAATATATTCCATTGACGTATTTTATTTATTGTTCATTTTATTATAAATGTTACCATAATCCTTGGACTCTTGGCTAAAACCACCCTCTCTTTATTTTTGTGAATTTATTATTATTATTTTTTATAGCAGTATGAATTAATTTATCATTATATCTTATCTTTGTATATTTTGTAAATTAAATTGTCTTTGTGCAGTAAAGAGTAAAATATCCATTCCAAAATTCAAGAGCCATCTGAGCTTGTTAGCTCTTGTGTGTCGAGGATGAGCTGAGAGCACAATGGCTAACTGTAAGAACTTTTTTTCCTTTGCATTTTAATTTGCATGTCGTCTCTCTAACTTTGAAATTTTACTATGGCATCAGGAATAAATGGTAGAGTCTCGTACCCTCTGTAAAAGTTGAGTTTCTCCTTTAATTTTTGTTCTTTATCCTTTTGTCGCTTTATCTCTGTTAAGTTGATGGCAACAGTTTCAAATCTTGTGGGTTCATTCATATTCTGCAGTCTGAAAATGCAATATTTTAGACAGCAAATTTTTTCTGAGAGGTTCTATTCCGAGGAAACCAAATGGATTTGGTATATAATCAGATCAATTGTGTAATCAATCATGTTGAGGCTTTGCCCTGATCATCTTAACTTTATCAATGTGTAGTTTATCCATATGAATTTGGTCTCAGGGATGACAAAAATTAAAGCATTTCAGCAATTATTAACACCGAAAGAAGTAAAGGCGATTCTTGAAGAATATTAAGCAGATACAGAAGAAGAGATAGATTTTGAAGCTTTTCTCTCAGTGAGTTATTCGCAACTTTATCTTGTAAAAGTTTTTCTACTGGCGAAGTGCAGTGCTTTGTCGGGGTTGATAAATATTCTTCAAATAATAGAAGTGCGTCATTCCTTTTTCATGTTTTTTTGTATTTTTTATGTTTTAATATATATTTTAATTTTAATTTTTGCGTTTGTTTTATATTTTTCATTTTTATTTATTTTCCTACAAGGTCTGTATCAATACTCAACTAGTAACCCAATCCCATTATGTCTCAATTTGATTGTTAATTTTAAAGTTTTTGCTATAAAGGATTAAGTGTGCCCTCACATTGTGTCAATTTCATGGTTGGTATTTGAGTTTTCATTACAATGGGTTGAGTTTGCTTACACTGTGTATAAATTTGTTTGTTGACTTCTAAATTTTTATTGCAATCTACCAAGTTGTCTTAGGTTAAGATTTTAAATTCGTCATATTTTTAGTATTTAAAAAAGAAATTACTCCTCGTATAATGACTCTTTTATTCAAGTGTTCATTTTTAAATTTTTTATATTCATAAAGTTTTTCCATAATGTCATGGTTGAAAAATTGTCATAATTTTAAAATTTTCCGACATTCCGCTATTCTAGAATCAACATTTTTCGTTTTTAGGCTATTTTTCATTTTTTTGGGGTTTTTTTTGTTACAATTATCGTTTTGAGTTTACACCTCCCATTTTAAAGTTTACATTGTTTTAAAGTAAACATGTTTTGCTAAATTACCTTTACATATGGACTTTTGATATATATTTTATATGTAGAGTTAATATTGTATTTGTCTAGAGGAAGCACTCTGCAATTTAGGGAAAATTTTAGGGGCTGATATTCGTAGGTGCGCTAATTTCTATACTTTTTCCCAAAAAAATATTCACCAATTTCCATTTCTTCTAAAAATAATTTTCCCAGATGTTATAGTATGAAATTATTTTACCTTAAAATTCGTCATGATATTATATAGAGTAATATAATATAACCAAAATTTTAGATATATTTACAAAGATATCATCAAACATTTTACAATTTTGTATTATAGATTACTAAGATTCGCCAATGTTTCTAAACTTTCAAATGTATATCCATCTTTAAAATTTTCCCTTGAGTGCAACTATGTTTGGAACGCAACTCGAACTGTTCAAGGCTTGTGATTCATCATCGGAATTCGATTTCCACCTCCCCCCACCTCTTTGGTTTATTCCAATCCCTCCTCGATTGATAAACCTAGAAGCATGGCAACCCAAGGAGGAGGGGGACTTGACCCCTCTAACCTCCTAAGAAAATTTGACCCATCTATTATTTTTGACCCCTTCCAATCGACAGATCTACTCTCTTTTGCAAATTCTGACCCTAACAAATCCAAAGGTGCTGACAACATTCAAACTGGAGCAACAGACATCAACGACCAAGAGAAAATCCCACCTCTTGCACAAAGGAATACCAACACTTGCATAGTGAAATTAGTGGGATTCAATGAGTGCATATCCCCAAGAAAGATTGAACAACAACATACAATTCATGCAAGATAATTCTCTAATCTATAAGTTGATTAGGATTTGGTAGATCAAAAAAATCCTTCCTTCACTGGATTGTGCAGTGCTACAAACCCAAAGCTCACTATGAGGTCGAACTTGGATCTAAGGGTTTCTTTATTGTGACCTTCTCTCTAAGATGATTAGAAAGAAGTTATCGATGGAGGTCCATACATATTTAACTGGCCCTGATGATGAACCACACTTGTTGGTTCGAAACGCGCCAGCCAAAAAAAATTCTCTTATGTGCTTTCTACCAAAAGACTTTGCTTAACTTGTTTGTCGTGCAAATGTGCCAAGTGTGTAAGGAATGTTATCTTGATATACAATTTATGAGATGGCATGAAGCGTTGATCTGTAAAAGATGTAAGAGTGAGAAACTCTCTCATCATTTCTCTCGCTTTAGCAACATGGGTCCTAGTGAAAAACCTGAGGTTCTAAGAGTTTTAATGCAAGTTGAAGATATGTTAATAGCATGAATAAATCCAATAGTGCAAGTGACAGATGCTCGTGGTGGTCAGTCAAAGATAGTGGGCATAGGATTAGTTTTCCACAAAATATATCTTTGACTACAAAGAAGCTTCCACTACAAGTAGAACAACTTGATTTTGTGAATGTCAGAAGAATTGGTTTTGACTCCAAATATTATGAATGTTATGTGAAGAGATAGTGTGTGATGGATGCATTGCTTTATAAAATTTACATGGAAAAATATTGTAGGGATGTTGAAATTGATATGGATTTTTGTGTTGCTCTCCCAAAGACCTATTAATGTTTCTAGTAGGATAGAGTATATTGATAGCGATCTCGATGAAATAGGGGGAGCTAATGAAGAACATTGAAATGTTGGGGGCTAATTGTTTGCACTCTAATCCATCATCCTTTCCTTCTCGCATGCCCAATGTATGCAGGGAAGTAGATCGAATAAGAAGATCCATTGAAAATTCATATCTAGACTTGATGACCCATTGGATTAGCCATATATTGGTACATCTCCCATCAATGAATGTAATACTGAAGAGTTGCTAGACATGGAATTTCCTACTTTATTCTCCACTGGTGATGTTGATTAGTTGCATCCACGTATTTGTAATGCTGAAATGCACGAATATGGTTTACATATGCTTAGGTATTATGATCAAATATTTGGAATCGATCCGTAGTTTGGATATTTTTGGTTGAATATGATTATGCGCCATCATAGTTAGGGAACAACTTTTCTTTTTGAAGAAGAATATTCATGAAAATGCACCTACAACTATTCAAGAGTTGCATCAACAACTCGGCGATATGTCTAATAATAAATTGGGTGAGAAATTAATGCATTTTTGTTCTTATCTTAGGTGTATAAGGGCATATTAGACAAAGTGTCATCCTGAACTCGCTGACATGATCATCTAGTTGGGTTGCACAACTTTTTTTTTTTACAGTAAATGTGGAAGACACTAAGTGGCCTGACTTGCATTGTCTTATGACTGCAAACACACATTTTCATCCATAAAATGAGCATGATTTTTTATTTATTTATTTTTTGTTTAGAACCCACATATAGTTGCTATGTATATGCACCATAGAATAAATATATTTTGTGAGTTGCTTCGTAAGAAATATCTTGGAGCTAAATACTTTTAGTACAAGTTCGACCTCATTTTTTTTGTCATGTGGTTTATGGATTTGGCACAATAAGTTTTTTCTTTTGGTTGGTTTATATATCTTGACTACATCTTTCTTTTTGTTATGTATGAGTGCCAACATAGATGTTCATCACACATCCATAGTTTCATATGGTTTCCAGGAGCTCCAAATATGGAAACATTGGATTGGTCCAACCCTTTGAATGTCAATGCATCAAAGTGCTACTTTGACCAATATGTGACAACCTGGAATCCACGTGACATCCATCATCGAAATGCCATGGTTGCTTGAAGTATGAATGATTATCCCCACCTTTTGAATACTTCACAATTTTTTTCATGCAATCCTTATGGAGATTATGAGAATTTGGTGAATCGAGTTCAAAGACACACAAAATGCAGGGTTGATTATTGTTTATAGAAAAAGGGGTTTATAATTTCATGCCAGTATGATGCTCCATGGCAGGTGCGCGATGAGTATATATTGTTCATAGATGAAAAAGGAAAAATAAATATGAAGCAATGCACAATGTTGACAATTTAAATGTTCACACTGTTGATCTTTTGACAGTGTCGTGAGCAAATGTTTATTGTCAACTAGTTATTTCTCAACATGTAGTTTTCAAATATATTGCAAAGTATGCTTCGAAGGGAGGAAGAATATCTAAAATTTATCATGAAATTTTGACAAGGGTTGCAAGTGCAAGTGGATCTGAGGTTCCTTCATTATCTGAATATAGAAAAATTCTTGTAGAAATGTTTGTTCAGTGTGATGTCGGAGCGTGGGAAACCTGCCATATGTTACTAAAGCTACCTCTTGTTGTGTGCAGTCACAATTTATTTCCCTTGAATTTTGGCAAGAAATTATTCCTAAAACTATTAGTGCATTCTGATGAAATTTCATGCCAAAACAATTTTTTTCAGGTATATCAAAACTGCCCCAATTTTCTGCAGCATTTGTGCTTGATAAGAAAAACAAGATCACGGAGTTTTGATGCCAAACGTAAGCAATATCCATGGATACCACGAGATGTGCATGTTATTATTCATGTGTGGTTGTGGTTTTATTCTATTGCTAATGAGTCAGAAGAGTTTGTCACATTTTTCTAGATTGAGTTGCCTTTGTACAAGCCACTTCATGACGTTTCTTAAGATATAGGACTTTCAAGTGAAATTATCATTGAGAATTGGAGGAATTTGTCATTTGTGGCATATTAATCAAACTCCTTTTCCGAATGAGAGTAATGAATAATATGTTGGGTCCCTTCTTCATGAAGATAATGTTGATCGAGATTTTGAAGAGTGGCAATTTCTTTCCTGGATTATCACTCCAAACAATGTTAACATTTCTAACCCTGACAATCTTGGTAGAAGGGACTATGATATTAATTATAATTGGCAGGAAAAAATGGTGTCAAATGATATTGTAGAACAATCTATTCATTTTATAAAATATTCCCAGTCTGCGGGTGTTGTTAATGGAAACTCAATTGGGGGACAATTGTGTCACCTTCCTCTTTATCGAAGAAATAAAAAGCTTCTTTTGAAATCGTTTTATGCCACTTTGTTGATGCTAGAAACAATGATGCTTTGGAAATGATTATTCAAGGAATAGCTGGAACTGACAAGTCTTCTCTTATTCATTATCCTTCACATGATCTTTCTACTTCTACAATGGGTGATAGGAATCCACTCTTATTTCTAGCTCCAACTGGTATATCTACTTTTAATATACATGGAAAAACAATACACTTTGCTTTAAAATTCCTATAAAAGATATGAAACTGCTAAATGTCTGGGCTTTAGTAATGTTTCAAGAAGAAATGATGCACATTCGACATGTTTTGATTGATAAAATGAGATTTATAGGTCTAAGTTTGTTCGTATAGATAGATTCACATTTGCGAGAAGTATTTCTTGATAGCAAGGCTTCTCCTTTTGCTGGTAGGTCCATGATTCTTGTGGGAGACATTGTCAGCTACTTCTTGTAAAGGATAAACCTTTGTATGTAGATAGAATATGCAGATAGAACAACAGGGAATGTGTTGTGGAAAAGCTTCAATATGATAGTGACTTTGGATAAAGAATTTAGGCAAGAAGGAGATGATCTGATACATGCCTCTTTTTGTAATATTTTAACTAATATAAAAAAATAGAGCCTTTTATTCATTATTGGGATCTTCTGATGTTGTGTGTTGACAGTTCCTTACATCCATAGGAAAATATTTTATTTTATTCTTTGGTTCACTTGTTTGCAATGAATAATTTAGTAAACTTGCAAAATTGGAGGATGCTAAAATCATTAAATTCACCAATTGTGAGGTATGTTCTAGAACACACCAGAAGAACACAAATAGTTGACGATGATGATGATGTGTTGGAGCATGAGGTGTTGTTATGTCGTAGGGAGCGCATCATGCTAACATGTAAGTTGTGGGTTGAATCTGGGTTGGTTAATGGCGCACTTGGATATGTTGAAGATATCTTCTATCTGCCATGTTAAAAGCCATCTAAACTTCTAGTATTCACTAGAATTATTTTTTAAATGTACACACACTAGTCCAAAATGAATAATTAGTTATTAAAAAACAACTAAAATTTCGATATAAATGATCATTTTTCAGTCAGTGACCAATAGTAGCTAATTTACAGTATCTTATAACGCTACCAACTTTTAGTCATTAATTGGTTTCCTCAATTTTACTATCTAGTAGTATATTTAGTCATAAATTTGGTCATTAATTTTTCATTGGTTTATTCATTAATTATCATAATTAATGACCAAATATATTACTATATGAATCCTCGAGAAAACCAATTAATGACCAAAGAAATAGGACTGAAATGTTGGCTGTGTTATAAGATACTGTAAATTAGCTACTAATAGTCATATATATGCAGATTTTAGTTATATTTTGAAACAAATTGATGACCAAAGAAATATGACAAAATTTTAGTCATGTTATAAGATACTGTAAATCAACTACTAATAGTCATATATGCAAAATTTAGTCATTATTTTAATAAACAAATTATCATTTGCAGTAGTCATTTATCTTTTATTGGTATTTTCATATTCATTATATCAACGATTGATTTAGTAGTTTCTATTCGTTTCATTTAATTTCATTCAGAATAATTATAAACGACTAATTTAGTCATATATTCATTTTATTCATGTTCATCATTAATTAATATAAACTACTAATTTAGTAGTTTTAGATTGATTTTATGTGTTCATTATTAATCAACATAAATTAATTAGTATGATTTTGTGACTAAATTTTAAAAAAATGTTGTACAATGTGCATGTTTATCTAATATGATAACACAAAGTTACATATGTTAATTACAAGACTAAATAATAACAAGTGAAAATAAAAATAATTTCAACCATATAAATTTTATTATATAAAATATCAAGTATTACAATATGAGTTTCCAATTTAATATCGGTTGGACTACAATTTACACATGAAATATTGTTTCACCATTTCAAAACATTATCACTGTGTTTCCAAAGCATCTCAAGTGAATTCGCCAACTCTAAATGCTTGACCATCAGTCTCTGTGAGTGTGTCTTTTGCAAGATATTGGCTCTAAGGTTATCACTAGACAAATTATCTGCTCTCTTTCATTTTACATTTGTCGCTCCAGCATTATTGTTCGCCTCTTTCTTCAATTTTTGCTTCTTACCATCAATATTGAGTTCCTCTCCTGAAAATGAATGAAGATACAATGTAGAGCATAAGACATTAAAGACGATGAATACTTGAATATAAAATGAAGTAGACTATAAAAGATTTATATGACATATACCTCAATATTTGATAGTGGCCAAGCAAATAAAACGTCACCATAGAAATTAACAACTTAGGAACTTAGTATTCAACCTTCAACAAAACTCATACCAACTAAGTTAAATGTTAAAAATATCAAACAATAGATAACTTGTGAAAACAAAAGGAAAAAAAAAAGATCACTGTAAAAAATATCCTATTGCTTATTCTAAAAGAGTCATGATCCTTAAATTTGGATATTCTTTTGCCCACAATAAAATTTCTTTGCTATTATGACCTATGTTTTTAGGATCATGAGATTGATCCAACATCATATTGGATTTTGGAGACAAAATGATTCAACTTTCCAAGATGAGTACCTCACTTGGTTGAATGAAGGTGCTAGTTGTGAGTAGTGTCAAAACCTTAGGGAACTAGAATACTAAGGCCTAAGAAAATATATCACCACTTGTCCATTGAAAGGAAAAATTTCAATCCCACAATGGCCTCTAGGAGTATGTTTCGTTGGACGGATATCACACTTTGAGAGATGATTGTTTAATACAATGAGAAGTGTACATATATTGTCACAATGCTCCTCATAGTCAGACCCTGTAGTTGTGTCCTATAATATTAATCATATTATACTATATAATTATAAATTATGACTATCAAATAATTATTATTTTGAACAATTAGTCTGAAATTGCGTTTTTAGTATTTCTGTATACATGAAAATATTAAAAAAAAAAGGTACTTTTGTGACTAGTTAATTTCGAGTGAATCTAAATACACAAGAAATTAGGTACCTCGGTGTTTGTCTAGCGGTTATTCGCTCATTGTACCAATTCTCCCATGTCCTCTACTGCTTTTGGTGAATTCCTCTTTGATGATGTGAATAGTGTCAAAACCTTAGGGAACCAGAATACTAAGGCCTAAGAAAATATATCACCACTTGTCCATTGAAAGAAAAAATTTCAATCCCACAATGGCCTCTAGGAGTATGTTTCGTTGGATGGATATCACACTTTCAGAGATGATTGTTTAATACAATGAGAAGTGTACATATATTGTCATAATGGTCCTCACAGTCAGACCCTGTAGTTGTGTCCTATAATATTAATCATATTATACTATATAATTATAAATTATGACTATCAAATAATTATTATTTTGAACAATTAGTCTGAAATTGCGTTTTTAGTATTTTTGTATACATGAAAATATTAAAAAAAAAGGTACTTTTGTGACTAGTTAATTTCGAGTGAATCTAAATACACAAGAAATTAGGTACCTCGGTGTTTGTCTAGCGGTTATTCGCTCATTGTACCAATTCTCCCATGTCCTCTACTGCTTTTGGTGAATTCCTCTTTGATGATGTGAATTCCTCCTCCTACTAGTCACTAAATATATTATTCTTCGATACAAAATTGGGAAAGGTAAGTAACCATATTCCTTAATATTAATGAATTCAAAGGAAAAGGGAAAAATTGGTAACACACAAACATTGTGTGGAATTGTTTTGCAAAGGATGAGCCAAGTTTCCAAGGCAAAGAAAGCTTGTCCCACCTACAAATTTTATAAAAATAAATTTTTAGATAAATGTGTGCTCTCACCTTATTTCCTGCAAAATGATCTCAACAAGTTCTTGTTTGTACACAAATTATTCGGATACGGCCATGTCGTCAAGCTACACTATTTCCTTAATTAGTAGGATGTAGAACATTAATTCTTCGAGGTCAAAATAATTGGAAATCCAATGGTAATATTGGGCTCATCGCGCTTTCTTTTTGCGGATGGTAGCGATTGCCATTTCTATTAGCTGAAAAACAGAAGGTTGTAATTTTGAAGGGAGAGTGCCATGTGGTAAAAAATCACCTACTAGAGGCAAACAAAAATGGAACGATTTGATTGTTGAATTTGCCTAGCATAACCCTATAGAGGAACAAAATTTTGTGTAAAAATAAGTATTTATTCAATTTTTTTTTTTAAGTTAATGAAAATTATGAAAAGTTATATGGAAAGTTAAGGTGTAGTAATTAGATATAATTGTATGGGATGGGAGGCATGTGTGAGTTCTCATTTGGGAGTGACAATTAATCCTATCCCATTTAAGTGAAGGACATTAATTACAAACCTTTAAAATAGTTAGGTGGCTTAACATGATGACCTCCACATTACACAATCATTATTCTATACTAAATATACTAATTCTGAATCAATTTCATAGCTATAAAAGGGGTACGAACATGGGATCTTTGAGCTTTGTGGAGGTACATGGCAATCAATCCACATGATTTATCGTTAATTGGTGTTTTGTTATATTTTTGGGTAGTTTGTTTGAATCTGAGATTCTACTAATTAAATTATACTTTTGATTACATCAATTAAGTTTGCATCCTTAAAAAAAACAAAAGAACCTAAAAACCACACTTAAACACCTAGATTCTACATGCAATTTCAACATATTTCCACTAATTTTGAACAAAATTTAGCAAAAGACATACCGATAAAAAAATATAACATAAAATAAGTATAACAATTAGATTAATTTGTTAGTTAATGTGAGTAGATCTCCATATTACTTTATAAGAAACACTCTAAAAGTCACTATAATATCCTAAGATGCTTACAAATTACTTAATTACATCGTTGGGTGGGTATATTTTGGAATTGGAAGGAACTTGGGATGCTTTCAAAAGTGAATCCATGAAAATGGTTACACTTTTGGGCCAAATGTCATGAGTTCACGTATCATAATTTAGTCCGAAATGTGTAATATAATATATATGTGTGTGTGCGTGTGTGCATAATCATTTTAAAAAATTACTTTTTTATGTAAAAAATTATTTTTTTAGTTAGAAATTAAATATAAATGCTAATCTACAAATTTTTAAACTCCAAGAAGGACACTTACACTAATTTTATGTATGACAATAGTACCTTGGAGGAATTGTCTTCCTACAAGTACCTAGGAATTGATATTCATCACAAGCTCACTTACGCTAATTTTATGTATGACAATAGTAACTTGGAGGAAGTGTCTACCTACAAGTACCTAGGAATTGATATTCATCACAAGCGCAACTCGAACTATAGCATTGAGAAAAGGATTAATGGGGGATGGAAAGATTATTTTGGTCTTGAAAATAATTGTAAAACGACAAACCTCGTAATGTGGGATAGAAAGAAGTTCCTCTTTGAAACTTTAGTCACTCTGGTTATCTTATATGGATGTGAGGTTTGGGGTTGTAGCATCTCTAGAGAATCCTGGAGAAAGATTCAACAAATCTAGAAGCGTTTTATAACATATAACCTCAAAATTAAAAGCAACACACTCTATCCTATTCTCCTTATAGAAGTGGGTCTTTCCCCTATCGAGAGCCTAGCTATGACTAGGCTTTTGTTGGACAAGCACAAACTGAATAACATAGGAGACCATAGACTTCCTAAGCTAGCTTTAAATTCCAGCCAAAACCACCGAAGGCTCAAATGAGGTTGGTATAAAGACACCAGGGCCTAGTTAAATCATTGGGAGATCGACGAGAATGTTCAATTGCAAAATATTAATGACATTAAAAATATTGTTACTTCTAAGTTCAAAGAAAATATGTGGTGTGAGAAAGACTTAGCAGTTAAAAGGAAATTAAGATATTATAAGGAGGTCATCAACCCCACCCTAGAAGATCAAAAGTATCTCTCTGTTTTAACTAGCTCAAAGAAAAAAATTAATATAGCCAAGATTAGAACGAACCTTCATGAGCTCCATAGTGAAACAGGTCATTGGGCAGTTCCTAAAGCACCATGGATGGAAAGGTTTTGTTGTTCCTATTACACCATGGATGTAAAGGTACTGCCATCTCTGTGAGAATATAAACATTGAGGATGAAAATCACTTCCACTTAGAGTGCCCCGCGTACAACATCGAGGATGAAAATCACTTCCTCTTAGAGTGCCCCGCGTACAACCACATTAGATCTCAATTTCAAAATCTTTGTTGCAATACTGACCTTCCTAGCCTTTTACGTTGTCAAAATTACAGTAAGCTCAGCAGGCCTCTCTCCAAGCTTTTTCAGCATAGGTATAAAATCTTAAATCAAACTAAATAATTTGTTTCTTTAGGCCCAATAGACCCAAATTTGGTGTTAGTGGATGTTAAAATATGTATTATTATTGTAATTAATTTTAGAAATTCAAAATTTCATTTACATTTATATGATAGGAACTTTGTAAATAAAATTTTAACTAGTTTTAATGTAAAAAAGAAAGTAAAACTTTGCAATTTTTTTTTTTTTGGAAATTTATGATTTACTTCCTCTGGACCGTTATTAACTTCAAAACTTGTTTTGAAACTCTTACCTAAAATGGATTTCAAAACAAAGGAAATCAATGCTGAAAACATAATGTTTGGAAGTTAAAAAGTGCATAAAGATTCGATTCAAAATTATAGTGTTCTCGGGAGTTGAAATTACATAACTTGTGACAATTTGTTATTGGATTTTCTCAGTGGAAGAGATTAATAGAGGAAGGTGGCTTTAAATCTGTAATGAAAACAACTGAGTAGGTTTTGAGCCATGGAAGTATTGTTATGTTTATTTTCCGGATTCACTGTGGTGTTGGTTCCGCATAAGGAGTTCGCTTTCCTACAGAGAGTCGACCCTCGAGACACGGGTTCAGATCCTTTTCTCTTCTTGGTGAGAATGGATTGCTTCAGCAAGTTGGGCCACCAAAGCTTTCCCATGCCATTGAATGTTTCTACACATCAATGGACCAAAATGGTTCTTGGCTTCCTTTCTCTTTTCTATATCCATTCTTGCACAACACAAAGAATAAAAGAAAAAGAGTTGTTCATCGCTTCTCTCCGTGAAGCACCCAGCCTCTGTTGGTTGAATGAACTTGCCCTTATAAAGAGAGAAAATCAAATTTAAAATTAATATTCTAGGATTTTGCAATCTTGTAACTTTTGAATATTAAATAGATCATGGGACAAAATAAATGGTGCAAACCGCCTACCTCATTTGGGCAATCATATGATTTGGTCGTAAACTTGAAGAATTGAGTAGCCAGTCTGGTAGCTGCTTCCTAGGATCAACTGATCATTTCTCAATTACAAGCTTGAAAACCCAAAATAACATTTTAAATAAGTTAATTGATAAGATGAATTGTTTATAAACTGATCCGTTTGTCTCATTCCATCGCCATTGAGAGACAGGTGTCAAATTACTTCGAAATACCTTAAACAACAAGTGGAATAGATGTCAGAACCACTACTTGCCATCTATTTGTCTCATTCCACCGCCATTAAGAAATAGGTCACCTGATTCAAAAGAAGGCCTATCAGCCTAACAAGTGTCAAATTACAAGGCAAAAGGTAGACGAAATTGGGAGGTCACTTGATTCAAAAGAAGGTATCGGTCTAAAACTAGCAGTTGCCCCTAAAGGTGCAAAGATACACCGAAGGTATGGAATATTTGGAAAATTTGGCTTTCATCATTTGATTCAATTCATAATTGTCTTTAGTTTTCCATGTAATTAGTGGGAGACAATTTATGCGAGCTATGCCATGAATTCGACAATATTTAAGTTGATACTTACAATTTTCTTTCGATAAAAATAATAGTGAAAGTTTATGAAATTTTATTGCAAATGAGAAAGGTTATTTAATGGTTTCCTTTTATAAATGCTATCCACATTTCCTTGCCTTTATTCTATCTAAAATGATTTTTTCCTTAGCATTAGTGCATCAATTATTTTTTCCATAAATAGAAACAAGAGTTAAACTCCGGAGAGCCCATTGTTTCATTATGTTCATGGAAAGATGCATCTAAGATTATCTTGTTCTTATGGCACATGTTAAATTTCCTATTTAGAAGGTTCAAAAAATTTATTAATGCTATATTGTCATTGTAATGAACTATCAAGGTTATGCATACATAAAACATAGAGCTTTGTATGGATGCTTATGGTGGAAAACAACTATTGATAAAATTGTGAGTGCTTTGTAAGGATGCTTATGGTGGAAAACAATAATTCTTAAAATTGTCAATAATTTTTTTTATTTATTTTTATTTTATTTTTTATTTTATTTATTTATTGTTTATTTTTTATTTTATTTTATTTTCAGAAAATTTTGCCAAAAAATTTGTATTTTAAAATTTTATACAAATATTAATAAAGTTAATATTCTAATAAATAATAATGGCAATATTTCTGAAATTTTCCCTGCACTAAAATAGAAATTGCAAAAATTTTCCATTAAGGAAGAAATTGCAGAAAATTTCTCGAATAATATTTGCAAAACTTTGAGTTTGTTTTTTGATCTTTGTAAATATTAGGAAAGTAAGTGTAAACTTTCTAAATTTTATAAGCTGTCACCTTCAGCGTATAAAACTGCATTAGCTCAGTACAATTGTCCCCTTTATATGCTTGAACCTGTCAACAAGATACAACGTTCGTAGAAAGCCATTCTCTATTTTGGTTTACTATGAAACCAAACCACAATTGAAATAAATATTTCCAACCTCACCTTATCTTTTTTACAACAATGTCTAACACCACACTTGTCATCAAATTTACTACTTTGTGAATTCACTGACTGCGTGTACATCCAGATTTTAACTCTTCTTCTGGTACCTTCGCAGTGAAGCAAAACATAAATTGGGAAGGAGAGAATACTATAAAAACTTCTTCTGGTACAAGTCTGAACAAAGAAACTACTCTGGTAGAGAAGATTTGGCCTCACATTGGGTAGAGAAGAGTGAGAAAGCGAATCCGAACAAAGAAACTACTCTGGTTTCTTGTTATTATAATCTAACCTAGTTGATGGAGGAGAGCAAGAAAGGGATGACGATAACAATGGGGGATTTGCTAGAGAGTTGCATATCACCACACCTAGAGATGTTTGTTGTCAATCAGACATTCAGTTTGGCCGGCAATTCGGAGTCTGTGTGGGACAACATTCTTCCCCACCTTCTTGCACGGATGGATTCGATTTTGGAAATCTGTTCCAACAAAGAGTTGTATTTTGCTCTATGTCATTCCAATTGGATCGACGACAGAACCAAGGTAATGCTATATTTCTTTGTCTGAATCTCTTTCAATTTCAAGTATTATAGGGTGGGAAATTATAGATGGGAGAAGTCAAACGCCTTTCAATTTCACCAAAATAAATGAATAAAATTTACAAATATATAAGAATGCCTATGTGCGTGCATACCCCGATAATCTCAGATTCTTAGGCTGTGTTATGTGTGTGCATACGTCGGTAATCTCAGATTCTCAGGATGCCCTGCTAATATAAACTTTCCTTTGCATACTCTGGAGGGAAATTTCAACGGCCCAGTTTCAAATGTGATCTATATTATCAATTTAGTATTTCTTAATTGGCATGGCCAAACTGTCTATGTTGATTTTAGCAAATTCAATTTCAAAAAATAGTGGCAGTGTTCGGACAAAGCCGAGTGATTGCCCAAGAAAATGGAGAGAATGGACCCGAGCTTTTGAGAATACAAGCAGTGAAAGCAAATGTCCGATTTATCTTTGGAATGGTTCAAACTTTTATACAGTGGAAATTAGGCCAGTCCATATGTATAAGAGCTCAATTTTTAGAGATTTGGATGCTCGTCGTAGTAATAATAATAATAATTGAATGATTTTTATTTGGAATATGATTTTAAATTTATAAATTTAAACATTTTGTATTTTAATTATTAAAGATTAAATTTATATAATATTAATATTATATTTTATTTTTATTTTTTTTTGTTAGATTCATTTTTAATAGAAATGTAATACCTATAAAAAAAAAATTAAAATCACTCGCACCACATGAAAAAATACTTTTCGTTAACTGAGACGTATATGATTCAAGAATTTATATAGTTTCATAGATAATCCAGTTCCACCTAAAGTTGACTGGGAATTGAACTTCATAATGAAATTATAAACGAGAGTGACTACTATTTCAGCAAAGATACTCAATAATATGACAATGGTTGACATGATCTAGACTTCAAATTATATTTTAGCAAAGACCCACAGTAAATAATTTGAAAATAATCTAGAGACGTTATTAGCAATCCATCGACACATTAAATGGGAGGCCCAGCGTATTTCGCATGAATTCTTACGTGATTTTCTTCCCACCATAATTTCGCTTGCGTCTCACTGAACTTCCCACAGCTGAAATGCATTGTCGCCATCACAATCAAACTCCTCTAAAGTGAATGCATTATCATCCTCACAGGTAAAGAAAGTAATATCGTAAAAAAACAAGAAAAGTAAACATCTAGGAGGAAGGAATGATGACTGTAAACAATGAAAACCATAAAAGGAAAGAAGGTGAGGTAAAGGAAAGAAGGTGAGGGTACCAGAATTTGACGTGCTTAATTTGTCTTGAACCTGTAGGGTAACAGCGAATGGTAACATGGACACCAGGTTCATCTTCTTCAATGCACTCGTATTCTCGATTATGCCCTTGTTTACTAGAATTGTCTTTACTCTGCAAGTCGTCCAACCTTATCGCGAAAAGAACTTGTTTCTGATGCTTGTGAACCTCTTGGAACCTCTTGGAAGAAGAGTCTTGTTTTGCATCGGTGGCGTGATAGGACTGTCAGTTCCGGATTCGGCCCAAATCTTGGAATCTCTCTACAATTGATGTTATTGTAATAAGATGGGCCAAATAGGCTTCTCTGTGGTTTGGAATCTCTCTACAATTGATGTTATTTTAATAAGATGGGCCAAATAGGCTTCTCTGTGGTCGTATTTAGGGGATCGATATGACCAAGCTCTAAATCGTATAAGTGTTAACGAGGGCGCACACGCTTGTCCGTGGTCGTATTCATCGGATCGATATGACCAAGCTCCGTGGTCGTATTCATCGGATCGATATGACCAAGCTCTAAATCGTATAAGTGTTAACGAGGGTGCACTGTGCTGCAACGTGCTTTGACAAATCCAATCCAACGGTGAAAAACTTTGACAACGGTGAAAAACTTTGACAGATCCAATCCAACCCAACGGTGAAAAACTTTGACATATCCAAAGGTGGAAAATGAAAAGATAGACATGGAGCTGATTCAATAGGGAAGGAAAGGTAGAAAATGAAAAGGTAGAGGATGGAGCTGATTCCATAGGGACACCTTCGGTGTAATAAATATGTAAACTCTATTTATTTTTTATAAATCTTTATATTTTTAATGATTGGTTTTTCTTGAAATTATATTTTAAAGATTTATTTTTCTTCGATTCACTGGTTCTGTGATTTTTCATATTTATAACAAAACTTTATAAAAAGAAATTTACAATTGAATTTGGAACGGTTGCATTGCTCAAAAAAAAAGGCAATTGTGTTCTTGTTACATAATGGAGTTCAATCAGAACGATGGCTATGACATAGGTTGTTAAGAGGCAGTTTTGCCTCAATGGTTTGACCCACAATTGAATTTGGAACGGTTGCATTGCTCCAAAAAAAAAAAGGCAATTGTGTTCTTGTTACATAATGGAGTTCAATCAGAACGATGGCTATGACATAGGTTGTTAAGAGGCAGTTTTGCCTCAATGGTTTGACCCACAGTTTTTATACGACGCTTCCACCGACTCAGAATTTCGGAATTTCACTTACGGGAGAAACATTTTTCCTATCTTGTTTGAAGATACCGTATGAATCAAAAAGTCAAAATAATGATTTATTTCATCATTTTTTCAAAATCATAGAATTATTTAAAATCGAATAACACCTTTACAAATACCATTTTCGAATTTTGACTTAAACATTAAATAAAATATGTTTGGGAAAAATAAATCGTTTTAATACGATTAGCAAACTCCTTATTATGCTATTAATTAATATAAACGCTTTAATCATAAAATAAAAAAATTAAACTAAATTTTATTTAACAAAAAAGATTGTTTAAAATTTTCGGTCATGAATTGTGTGGAAATTTTATCTGTCGGATCTTCGATATATCTATTTTTTTCCGCACGAAAAAAAAGCTTCATGATTATATTATATGCATTCATCCAAATATACAGCATTTCATATGGAAGCATTTCATATGGGGACCATCAATTTGGCTTAGTATGGTGGATCATAAGTTTATAGGGGGACCGTCAATTATGGCTTAGTATGGTGGATCATAAGCACATGGAGAAATGGAGAGAACAAGTTTTATGAAGTCATATTAGATCATGAAAGAATAAGACATATAGAAAATATTACTATAAACAATATATAGCATATGAGATTTTATATGGGGACCATCAATTATGGCTAGTTTAGTATGGTGGATCATAAGCATAAGCACATGGAGAGAACAGGTTTTATGAAGTTTTTATGAAGTCATATCAGATCATGAAAGGATAAGACGTAAGGATAAGACGTATAGAGAGATATTACTATAAGCAATATGTGTTAGCTCAATTAATTCTTCCAACTATAACCTACAGTTATGGAACTGAACTGCAGTCTTTCCTTAATTTAAGGAAACCAACTGCAGTAGTTTCCTTAAATTAAGGAAATCAACTGCAGTTAATTAATTTTCTGGTTCGAGCTTCTGAAGTGGTCCATTACTCCATCTGGAGTTCTCTGCCTTGATCTGTGGAACACCTGACACATAGCCATTAGAAGCTTGATGGAAGCTTGGCTATAAATTCATCTGATTGGTCCCCAAGCTAGCATCTCAATCCCATTCAGTTGTTTACACCATCTAGCTAGCTGAGAGAGCATAGCTTGGAAGTGCCTTCAGATTTTCTGTGATTTTTATTTTGCTTGAATTGAAGCTGGAGTGTTGTTGAAGTGAAGAAGCAAGTGGACTGTGCAGAAGGAGCGTCATCAATGGCTGGAGGTAATCCTGAGCATTGAAGTTTAATTTAGATTCTTTAAAGTATTCAGATTCCGCATATAGAATTGCTGTAAATTTTCTTACACAATATACCGCTCTCATATAAGGACCATCAATTATGAAGAGAACAGGTTTTATGAAGTGTTTATGAAGTCATATAAGATCATGAAAGGATAGGACGCATAAAGAGATATTACTATAAGCAATATACCGCTCTCATATGGGGACCATCAATTATGGCTTAGTATAGTGATCATAAGCACATGGAGAGAACAGGTTTTATGAAGTCATATCAGATCATGAAAGGATAGGACATATAGAGATATTATTATAAGCTTTTATGCACAAAGTGACAGTTCACTTGGCGGTCCCATATGCCAAGATACTTAAAGATCAAAAATCAATCATAGGAGTCAAAAATTGTGGAAAAAAAAAAAAACACACTAAATGAAGATCTCATTATAGAAAATTATGTACCAGGGATAGAAAAGTCTTGGATCTTATGTGTGGAAAAAAGAAAAAACACACACTAAATGAAGATCTCATTATAGAAAATTATAGAAAATTATGTACCCGGGATAGAAAAGTCTTGAATCTGATGAGAATTATTGTCCACCATTTATTTGCATAGAAAAATCTTGAATCTGATGAGAACTATTTTCCACCATTTATTTCTTTGGATCCTTCAATATATCTAGTTCCGTTTATTTGGATCCTTTCAATATATCTAGTTCTTTATCTAGTTCTTTAGTTTTGAAAATGAGTAAAATATCCGCCGAAAAGACAGAAAAAGCTTCCACAATTCATATAAAAAAAATCTGGAAGAATGGAAAAGACAAAACACTTCTACATAATTCATATGAGACAGTTTCAAACAGCAAATCTCAACTCTCAAAGATTAAACAAAATTACTATATTAAAAATATTAAAAAAATAATAATAAACCAGTATGTCAAATTCAAAGATCCATTTCATCCCAACCTCATTACTTAAAAGCATCCATCTGGCAATCTGGCGTCAAATGGATCAGTGACAGTGCGGGCGAAGAAGCACTAACAATTATTCGTTTGCTTAAAATAATGGTGCTGGAGAACAACTTCAGCTCAGAAATATAATAAAGATATTTTAGTTTATCTGGAAACCGTGTACAGTCGCATGAACGGTGAGGAACAGTGCAAGAAATCTCAGAAGATGTCCCTTGCCCCATCCTACATCCCCTCTGTCTTCGGCAAGGGAATCCCTGATGTTAATACTAAACTATTATTTTCTGGAGGAGAGCAGCTTCTGCCTCAGCGCTGCAGTGTCGGTCTCACCGAAGTGATCCTCCGGAATCCAGTTCCCCGTGGCCGGATCCCTCATCCAGAACACCGTTCCCTTGTTATTTCCTCCACCTCTGCCTGCCTTGCTAACCTCTGGAAATTCCCGCCCCGCCGCTCCGCTTGATCTCATCGCTTCGGCCGCCGCTGCCGTGTATTGCCTGCAAAAAACAAAGAACAAACAACATCTAAGGCTCATTTTTCTGTGTCGGTGTAGAATACAAAACCCTAGTGCTACTGGCCCTAATTTCACCCAACAAAATTTTAATGGAAAAAATATGGACTTCATTTTGGTTACTCTCGGAAAGAATATGGAAAAGTGCATACCGAGCATGAAAAATTCTGATGTCAGAGAGCAGAGAAGATAATGCGTGCGCAGATAGAAGCCGCCTCGCCATGATGAAAACGGGACACAAGACAATGAATCTCTGAAGAAAATGGAGAAAAAACAGAAAGTGTAGGCAGTGGGAATGGAACACAGGCAGGCGAGACGAAGCGTAGCGAAGCGAATGCGCCGAGCTTCCTCTTCACCGCCTTGTGAGGAATTACTTGTGTGCCTCCACCATTCTTATAAACTTAATTCTCCCTAGATTAGGTCAAAAGTAATACGATTACATCACTATTAAAGATAATCGATGAAGTTTCAGAATCTGATTTTTATTTCGTAATGTCTTGAAAGTAAATGTGCCACCTGTTTATAATTTTATTTTGTTCACACTTATCACCAAATTTGTGAATACTTACCGACTTTCTTTGGAAGTCCATTCTTAAATATATTCACCCTCCTCCCTCTGGAAGCATGGAATATTGTGTAGAAATGCCACGTCATAACTCAACACGTGCTGTGCCAGCGTTGCAGGCTGTCCATATGGTATCCTCCCATTCGAATATGTTCCGTGTTTGAGTGAATCACAAGGGTTTTTTTAATTAATAAATTTCGCCCTTTTTCGAAAAGAGTTAAATAAATTTCGGCCGTTTCCACCGTCAATGCATCCAACGTGACAGTTGTGTTGTGCCACGTTTAAAGCGGTGGTCGTGCTAAAGAAAGACAGGGCTTCATAAGACATGATTCAAACATCTTCGGGAAAAAAAAGATATTCAAACATGTGACAATAATGGGTAGTTTATTTATCACTAAAACTTATATAGCATGTTTGGGTTAAGATAATTGAGTATGTTATTTGTTATTATTTTCCGAAGGTTTATTACTATTATTTTTTATTTAGAAAGAACCATTAATCAATTGAATTGAATTTAAATTAAATACACTTCAAACTATTTATTTTTTTGAAGTGTAACCCTAAATGTTACTTAAAGATAACTTATTTTAATATTACTCTAAACTAAATAAGCTTAACCATAAAGTCATGCATTAAAGCTGATGTATGATCTTAATTTATATATATTAATGTTATACTAGAATTGATATATGGATGAGTGTAATACTAGTAATTGTTTTTTAAAAGTGCAAAGGTACATCGAATGAATGTAACATTTTGGAAGATTATTTTGCCACGAACAAAGCCCACCACTACTTAATGTATATGCTTAAGATCTGCACCTCTAACGCAAACATCACTGATAAATTTTTTTAATGGAGCTAAATTACTTCTTTATAAGAATACATAGCTAAATTTATATATGTGTAAATACATGGATTCAAATATTTTTACTAATATTTTTTAAAACATTGTTTGATAAAGTATGTAGAACAATGAGTTTATAACAAGTCCAATATTATATAGAACACACGAGATGCAAATAGAAACTATTGAATAACATGGTACCAACATTTATTTTTCTTCAATCCTTCCATCTTATTTTTCGGCCAAGAATAACACGTCATAATGCCAACTATGCTATAAATTATAAACGTCAGACTCGAATATTTGTATAATCTCAATGTTTTCAACAAACAAATGAACATTTTAGCATTAATCTCAGCTTCTTTTCTTGTTGAACAGATTAAAAGCAGGTTATCCGCAAATATTACCTCCAATGGATTCAAAAGTTGTAGAAGCTTCCCTCCCACCTCAAAGAAGCCCTGCAATCCACTGATGTGATTCGTGTGGAGACTTAAGTCGAAGCGTTATATCTCCATTTGGAATCCCACTACGACGCCCTTGACCTCGCAGCAAGGCATGATGTGTTGCAAGTGCTGACACCTGCATGGAGTACAATTGTTCATCTTCATTCGATCATTATTCGAATGTGTATAATGGTCTGCAAATGTAGGATTTCATTTGTCATGTCTCCTTTCAAAACCTGCTAGTCTCCTTGTCCCTATATCTGCATCTATAACCTCCATGGAATTTCCTTCTTTATCCCAACTTGTCAAGATTCTATCGCCACTTTTGGGTTTCATCAACAATCCACCTCTGAATAATTCCTCTATGCTTTTACCAAGCAATTCTCTGCCACTTCTTTCTCTAAACATTAAATATTTTACATTGGGAAGTTGACCTATCCCTCTTAGAAGGAAAAATATAAAGAAGAAAAACCCTAGAAAAGAAACAATGGCAACCCTCTTGATTCTATTCTTTGTAAGTTTCTCCTCAGAACTAACTGCAGCAAAAGCACTTTTTGAGAGCTTTCAATCCTTGGAAGGTGTTGAAGGTTGTCGTTGCGAGTGGGCTTTCAGTCTAGGTATAGGGAGCAAAGGAACCTGTTGACGATGTTGGACCCACTAACATTCAAGGGATCTCCCCAGTAAGAAGTCCCAATTAGACCTCAGACCATTTGGAGTAGGAGTCCTTATAGTGGGCGGTAATGTAATGCCTTGACCGTGATAGCGTGCGGAGATAACTATGATAAGTTTGGGTTGAATCAAGTGTGTGACCTTGCAGCGAGTCAAGTGAGATGCATGGGGGTTCTAAGACATGAAGGGAAAAAGAAGTGTGCCCTTTATAAGCCTATAATAGTACACAACTTGAAAGGAACACACAAGTAGAATGACATCACAAGCTAAAATGCGGAATAGTCCACAAATTAAGGTGATGGGTTAATCCAAAAACACGCGTGATGGGTTAATCCAAAAACACGCATTCAACAAGATTCATACAATTGCGTACAAAGTAGTTCATAAGCAAATGCGTAAGTTAAACAACATACATTGCTAAAGCAACCAGAATAGTCCAACTATAATAACAACATATGCATGAAAGTGTGTTGGCTCTGCTATTATTATTATTATTATAAGTGAAATTTCCATCCATACATACACCATTGACATCCATTAGCCCCAATAGAGGAACAATATAGTCAAAAAAAACTTGCTCCTCCAAATAATTATACTCTCTCTACATTGTGGAGAAGCCAAGGCTCATCACAATACCCCCAAGCCCTTTTTAAACCTAGCCAAAAGATTGGCACCCAAAAGCCTAGTTTATGAGTTATGAGGTTTTATTTATAACAAAGGGTCGGGTGACCCTTGACATTCCCCTTCGTGACTCTTTGACTACCCTCATGACTCTTCAAATTCTTTACAATAACTCATTACATAACATGATAACCATTCATATTCCACTAATGACACTTGGAAATTCACTTACAACATATTTACAAGAATATTACAATTTCCACATTTACCCATGTGACACAAAATAGGCTAGAGACAGCCTAACAAGACAAAACATTATGACTTTGAAGTTTGGAAAAAGACCAACTTGGAAACCTCCACTTGGTGCTTCTCGGTCAAGTACTCATGCCAAGCTTAGTATTGTGAGATGATGTCCCCAAATTGCTTGATGGTGTCTTTCTGATAGAAGACTCTTACCTCTATAGCATCTAGGTATATGGTCTTGGAACCTGTATCCAACTCATCCTAAAGCATGTGCAGCATGGTGTTGACCATGACGGGACCACCAATGTACTTCTCCATGTTATGTACATCGAGCTCCAAGTCATCCCTGGTGGCTTCTCACCTTAGTTGCTCCATGTACCTGTCGATCTCTAGCCATACTTGGTTCTTGATTTTAGCCTCAATGAGGGAATTGATTGAAGGGATCCTGTGCATTCCTACAATGACATCCAAACTCTTATACAGCCATGCATATGAGGCTTGTATGCTAGTGATGAATGGGGTGAGCTTCTCATAGTTCTAGGCCAACGTCTTGACCTTTGCTTTCTCTAGATCCGCCTAAGGCTTCATCATCTTTGGCAAGTGAAGCGGGGCTCCCTTGTACCACATTGTACACTCTTGCACATGGGAGATGGTAACATGTATGTCCCTAAGAGTATGAACAATATTTTTGGTCCAATTTTGTAAGCCATTCACATGGAAAACCGCTTTATGCACGGTGACGAATCTATCACAGAGCTTCTGCATGGTAGTCTCAAGTCTTGATAATTCAAGTGTCACTTTCCTCATATCTTCCATTGTGGAAACTGTGCTCTACTCTCTAAGTTGTTCTGCCTCTTGCCTGGATGCCTACAACTTATTTGCCACTTGTTCAATCTTGGCTAGCAGGAACTTAACATTGGAGCTTGTGGCTCCTACACAATCCAAGGTGGCATCAACAATGGCAACTAGATGCTTTCTAATATATGACACTATCACCCTTTCCTTCTTGAATGCAGGCAATGTGTGATTATCCCGAAAATGTTTCCTCTACACATGTACAATCTTCTTCTGCAAATCGTCAAATGAAAGATTGTACACATCCATCAGTGGATCATCAACAAGGAGAACAAACTCTCTTTGCTTGCTCAGGACTGGTTTCAACACTGGAAGTGGTGGAGACTGAGAGGTGACCTCAAGTTCTCTTGGCATGAGGTCATTGTATTCATTTTGTGGCTCATCCCCCAACTCCATGTCCATCGCTTCAATTAGTTTCTCATATGTTGATCAAGCTCCCAATCATGCATCTGTTCACCCTCTTCTTTAGCTGCTAGTTGTTCTGACTCCTCAACCTATATGGGAATTTGATGCAAGAGCATGTGACTTAGAGGAAAAAAATCTTCAAACATATTCCAAAAATCCAAAAAAATCTATAGGCAAGGGAGTCGGGTTCTTTAGCCAACAAGTTTCATGCTTTTCTAGTTTAAGATAAAGATAGAATAAGAATAAAACCATGATGTAATAGTCGCTTTATGATAAGTTGTAGTAGCTTTATAACTTTAAATCACTCTATGTAAAAGGCATGCTTTTGTATGGATAAGGATTGAGAGGGCTTATCTACTATTTATAAATAAGAAACAACGGTACTCTTAGAGTTAGTAGAGCTCGGAAGCATTATCTTTTGAAAAAAATCTCTCTCTATTCATCGGAATTAATGAATCTCTGTTAATTGGTAATTTATGCATGTATCAGTTATGGTCTGTTTTTTTGTGTTTATTAATGGTGATTCAATTGTTGTTTTGCAATTAAGATTTAAGTGTAGGGCTATTGGTTAGATTTTCCTTCATATCAGTGATCGTAGGATCCTTGAATCATTTTATAGTGTTGGCAACCAAACTCTATTTAACACAAATAAATCGAAAAAATCACATAGCTGGAGCATAGTTCCGAAACTAGAATTCTATTAGATTTGGTTCATACCCATATCGGGTTCAAACCAATATCACATTGCAGAACCTCAAGTGGAGCGAAAGACCATTGAAAATGCCGAATTTCGATAGTGCGACACTACTGGAGCCGAAACATTATAGGGAAGCTTTAATAAGTTATCGGGTCCACGATTGTTATCGCATCACAAGGTCGGAGCAGGAAGAGCCAGGCTTTTGGGGACAATGGAGTCACCAATTGCGATCTCCGATAACACCACGTGTTATCGCATCGGAGAGGGAGCATTGAAATGGGCTGATAATGTATATTGCGTATAACACAGGACTTTGAATATTAAAGCACTAATAGTGTTATTTATGGCTAATGCGAAGTCTTGGAATTAAAGCACTGATAGTGTAATTCCAAAGTGTAATTCCTTTAGAATTACACCAAGACTATTTGAAGTCGTGATAGTGTTTAAAAAACAGTACTAATAGTGTATTGCATGAACTCCAAACTAAAAAGCCGCCAATAGTGTTTTTGTGTAAATCCTATGCATTTATTGTTTCGATAGGAATAGAGGCCGGTTTGCTAATTGTGAACAATAACCAAGGTAGGCGTGATTGGGGAAAAACCCATGTGGATGTCAGTTTCACCCTTAGATGACTGATATGCAACCAAAAGCGAAAAGGGAGATTCACTTAGAATTAGAAGAATTTATAGCCAGATTTGAGAGGTTGACCATATCGCCTGCACCTAGGCCACCATTAATGGTATCAAAGCCCCCTTTTGATACTAAATTGAATCTCAAAAGCAGGAGAAGGAAAGTTAATATGGCTTTCAAAGTTGGGAGAGGACGAGGACGTGGACGTGGTGGAAGAGGATGGCCTATTACAAATGCTGAAGTAATGGAAGTTGTGCAACGGATGCAAACTAGATTGGATGTATTAACAACATATAGATGATGGAGATGTTAGTGAACCTGAGGTTGAAGCTACAAAGGAGGGAGCTGTAGCAGTTACTCCTGAGATGATGTTAATTCAATTAGTGTTGAGATCCATAGCTAGGCCAAAGACCGAGGTTCCAATATATGAAGGAGCACTGAATCTAGAAGAATCGAAAGACTCGATTAATGGCATGGAGAAATTCTTCGATTATGAAGAAACATAAGATGAGAAGAAAGTCAAGTTTACTATCACCAAGTTAAAAGGCCATGCAGCGCTTTGGTGGGATGGTGTGCAGGTAGAAAGGAAAAGACTTTGTAAGCAACCAATCAAGAATTGGAGCAGGATGGTAGAAAAGCTAAGAGGTAAGTTTCTTCCAAGTAATTATCAACAAACTTTGTTCAAACAGATGCAAAATCTTAGGCAGAGGTCTTTAACAGTAAAAGAATACACAGAAGAATTCTACAAGGTAAGCATAAGAGCTGGAGAATCCAGGATACAGATGATAAGGTGGCTAAATATATGAATGATCTCAGGATGGACATTCAAGATGAGATAAGTCTACTGTCTCCAAAAAGAGTAGAGGAAGCTTATCAGATAGCTCTGAAAGTTGAAGAAAAACTCATGAGGAAGCATTCTCCCAGAGGAAGAGGTATTTTCTGAGGAACGAGAAATCAAGGTGGTAGAGGAAGATCTACAACACCTAAAGATGGAGCTAGCAGCAGCTCAACCCAGTATGCACCCATAGGAGGTGATGCAAGAGGAAGAGGGAGTTTTTCTAGAGGAAGGCGAGGTAGAGGAAGAGGCAGAGAAATAAGACGTTACAGATGTAAGAAACTGGGTCACAGAGCTTTTGAGTGCCCAGAGAATGCAGAAACAAATTAGAGGAATGCAATTGTTGCTCCAGTTCAGGGAGAAGCACCAACAACAATAGTGATAGAAGAAGAAAATATACCAGAAAGGGAAGAATCTTTAGTAATTAATACAGTTTTGCTCAAGCCAGCAAAAGAGATAATTGAACCATCACAAAGAAAGGCTTTATTCAGGATAGTTTGTAAAGTCCAAGGGAAGTGTTTCCAGATGATCATTGATGGTGGCAGCACTGATAATTTGGTCTCCACAGAAGTGGTAGAGAAATTGGAGCTGAAAACAATGAAACATTCAACACCTTACAAGGTGTCATGGTTGCAAAAGGGACATCAACTATTAGTAAATGAACAGTGTGAAATGGAATTTCAGGTGGGCAAGTACAAAGATAAAATTGTTTGTGATGTGATGCCAATGGATGTGTGTCACATATTGCTTGGAAGACCTTGGCAATATGACAGAGGAGCCATGCATGATGGAAAAAGAAACACCTACAAGTTTGGAAAGTATGGTGTTAATCATACATTGCTGCCTTTGCAAGAAGAAGATGTACCAGGAAAGAAGACTGATCCAAAAACTCTGTTACTTGGAGGAAAGGAATACTTGAAGCAGATTGAAGAGAATGAGGTAAATTTTGTTGTGATTTGCAAGCCCAAGTTAATAATCAATTCTACTAAAATTTCTAATTTACCCATTGAAATTCAAGAAATATTGGAGAATTATTGTGATATTATTGTTGATTTACCCATTAGAAGAATTAGCCATCATATAGATTTGATACCTGGAGCAAGTCTACCTAATAAAGCAGCTTATAGAATGACTCCT
This sequence comes from Pinus taeda, assembly GCA_000404065.3. Lineage (NCBI taxonomy): Eukaryota > Viridiplantae > Streptophyta > Pinopsida > Pinales > Pinaceae > Pinus > Pinus taeda. The sequence continues at coordinate 65,870 of APFE031672266.1, read as the reverse complement.
ACAAAAAATGAAGAAGTTATAAAGAAAGTGCAAGAATTGCTTGACAAAGGGCTGATCAGGGAGAGCATAAGTCCTTGCGCAGTACCAATACTGCTGAGTCCAAAGAAAGATGGAGGCTAGAGAATGTGTGCAGATTCAAGAGCCATCAATAAAATCACAATTAGGTACATATTTCCTTTGCCTGAAGTTTTAATGGATTTCTTGAGTGGAGAAAAGTATTTTTCAAAGCTAGATCTTAAAAATAGGTATCATCAGATAAGAATAAGAGAAGGGGATGAGTGGAAAATCGCTTTAAAGACAAATGAGGGACTGTATGAGTGGAGAGTAATGCCTTTTGGGTTGTCAAATGAACCAAGTACATTTATGAGACTCATGAATGAAGCTTTTAAAGATTTCATTGGTAAATTTATAATAGTATAACTAGATGATATATTAGTTTACAACAGGTCTAAAGAAGAGAATATGAGGCATTTGAATTATGTCTTACAAAGGCTACAACAGGAGAAATTATTGTTGAATTTGAAGAAGTGTTCATTCATGAAAGAAGAACTAGTATACTTTGGTTTTGTTATTTCTCCTGAAGGGCTGAAAATGGATCTAGAGAAGATCAAGGCAATCATGGAATGGCCTTCACCCAAGAGTGTTTTTTGAGGTAAGAATTTTTCATGGTCTTGCTAGATTTTATAGAAAATTCATCAAGAATTTTAGTAAGATCAATGCACCAATTATTGAAACCATAAAGAAGGACAAACAACCATTTAGATGGACTACTGAAGTAGAAAAGAATTTTCAGTTGTTAAAGAAAAAAATCACTAAAAAGCCTATTTTGGTTCTGCCTGATTTTAACACACCTTTTCAAGTGAAGTTTGATGCTAGCGGATAAGCAATTGGAGGTGCTTTAAGTCAGGAAGGTCGACCAATAGCTTATTGTAGTGAAAAGCTAAATGATTCTAAAAAGAAGTATTCTTCTTATGATAAGGATTTCTACATAGTTCTGCAGTCATTGAAAAAATGGAGGCATTATCTAATGTCAAAGGAATTCATCCTTTATTCAGATAACCATGCACTATAGTTTATAATGCAACAACCAAAGCTCATCCAGAAACATGCTAAATGGGTATAATATCTTCAAGGTTTCCATTTTGTTTTGAAACATATAAATGGCCAATCAAATAAAGTTCTAGATGCCTTAAGTAGGAGAAATGTATTACTTCAAGAGAGTCAAATCCAAGTGTTGGGTTTTGATTTTATTAAGGAATTATATGAGACTAATTTATATTTTAAAGAGGCATTTGAGGCTTGTAAAAATCCTGTTTTGATGGATAGAAGTAAATGGTTGGATTACTTCTTGCAAGATGGATTGTTGTTTAAGAAAAATCAGTTGTGCATACCAAACTGTTCAATGAGGGAGAATTTGATCAAAGAAAAACATAGTGGAGGACTTGCAAGACATTTTCGCATAGAGAAGACTTATGAACAGCTAAACAGATTTTATTTCTAGTCAAAAATGAAATCTGAATTAGAGAAGTATGTGAAAACTTGCAAAATTTGTCAATATGCAAAGGGAAGGATCTAAAACACAGGTTTGTATATCCCATTACCAATTCCAGATAGGCCTTGGGATATGGTAAGTATGGATTATGTTACGGGCTTACCAAAGACTCAAATAGGTAATGATTCAATTTTTGTTGTAGTGGACATATTTTCAAAAATGGCACACTTTATTCTATGTTATAAAACTAGTGATGCTTCTCACATTGCTAATTTGTTTTTTAAGGAGATTGTAAGATTGCATGGGTTGCCCAAAAGTATTGTCTCAGACAGGGATTCCAAATTTGTTGAACATTTCTGGAGGACACTATGGAAAAATTTGGGAACTAAATTAAGTTTCAATTCTGCCTATCATCCACAAACTAATGGACAGACTAAAGTGGTGAACAGGAGTTTAGGCAATCTTTTAAGGAGCCTTATTGCAGAACATCCAAAGCAATGGGATCAAGTACTGACACAAGTTGAATATGTATATAGTGACTCACCTAACAATATTACATGACAGAGTCCATTCCATATTGTTTATGGAATGCATCCAAGAGGAGTAGCTGAGTTAAGAAACTTGGGAAAAGAAGAGATGAGAAGTGCAGAGGGTGAAGACTTTGCTTCAGAAATGTAGGCAATATATGAACAAGTGAAGCAACAACTACAGGATAGAAACATCAAGTATAAAACTAGAGCAGACATGAAAAGAAGAGAGGTGAACTTTGAAGTTGGAGATCTGGCTTTAGCACATCTCAGAAAGGAGAGGTTTCCAAAGAGGGAGTATAACAAACTAAAGTTCAAAAAAAATGGATCGTGTAGAGTGTTGAGGAAATTTTCTGCAAAATCCCATGAGATTGAGTTACCCCTTGATATTGGAATATCACCAATTTTTAATATTGCAGATTGGTACAACTATGAAGGTGAAAATACAGATGATACAAAACAAGATCAAGAGACCAAGAGATTGACTGGGTAAAACAGTTACCCACAACAAAGAATTTACAAACAGAAAGAATTCTGGACAAGAAGGTGTTTAAGAAAACAAGGGGACAAGAGTACTTCCAGTATTTATTAAAGTAGAAGGATCAGCCAACCGCTAAGGCTACTTGGGTTACATAAGACATGCTATAGAAACTAGGCAGTTTTGTAGATGAACTCATGGAAAAGAGCCCATGAATAATTTTGTCCTCGGGAGTCTAATGCAGGAGCATGTGACTTAGAGGAAAAAAGCCTTCAAACATATTCCAAAAATCCAAAAAAAATCTATAGGCAAGGGAGTGGGGTCCTTTAGCCAGCAAGTTTCTTGCTTTTCTAGTTTAAGATAAAGATAGAATAAGAATAAAACCATGTTGTAATAGTCGCTTTATGATAAGATGTAGTAGCTTTATAGCTTTAAATCACTCTATGTAAAAGGCATGATTTTGTATGGATAAGGATCGAGAGGGTGTATCTACTATTTATAAATAAGAAACAACGGGATTCTCAAAGTTAGTAGAACCCGGAAGCATTATCTTTTGAAAAAAATCTCTCTCTGTCCATCGGAATTAATGACTCTGTTAATTGGTATTTTATGCATGTATCAGCTCTGGTTCTATTTTTTCCACATTTATTAATGGTGATTCAATTGTTGTTTTATAATTAACACTTAAGCATAGTCCTGTTGGTTAGTTTTTCCTTCATATTGACGATTGTAGGCTCCTTGAATCATTTTATAGAGTTCACGGCCAAACTCTATTTTACACAAAGAAATCGAAAAAATCACTTAGCTGGAGCATAGTTCTAAAACTGAAATTCTGTTACATTTTGTTCATACCCATATTAGGTCTGAACCAATATTGCATTGCAAAACCTCAAGTGGAGCGGAAGACCATTTAAAACATCGAACTCTGATAGTGCAACACTACTGGAGACGAAACATTATAGGGAGGCTTTAATAAGTTATCAGGTCCACGATTGTTATCACATCGTAGGGTCAGAGTACGAAGAGCCGGGCTTTTGGGGACAATGGAGTCATGGAATGCAATCTCCAATCAGTGATAACATCATGTGTTATAGAATCAAAGAAGGAGCGTTGAAAGGGGCCGATAGTGTATATTGCATATAACATAGGACTTCGAATATTAAAGCACCGATAGTGTTATTTATGGTTAATGCGAAGTCTTGGAATTAAAGCACCAATATTGTAATTCCTTTGGAATTACAACAAGACTATTTGAAGCTGTGAAAGTGTTTAAAAAAAAAGTGTCGATAGTGTATTGCATGAACTCCATACTAAAAATCGATAGTATTTTTGTGTAAATCCTATAGATTTACAGTTTTGATAGGAACATAGGCCGGTTTGATAATTGTGAACAATAACCAAGGTATGGGTGATTGGGGAAAGACCCATGTAGCTGTCAATTTCACCATTAGATGACTGATACACAACCAGAAGCAGAAAGGGAGATTTAGTCAGAATTAGAAGAATTATAGCTAGATTTGAGAGGTTGACCATATCACCTGCACCCAGGCCACTAGCTTTGTTTGCTCTGTCATTGCCCCTTGCCTTTCTTCTTCCTCCTATTTTTGCTTCTCCTGCCTTTCTCTCCTTCTCATCTCTTTCTCTTCCTTCAACTTCTTCTCATTTCCTACAACTTTCATCATGCTTCCTCCAGCCTTTGCTTTTCTTTTTTCCTTCACTCTACCCTCTTTATTTGTTGCTTTATCTTTGCCTTTGTTGCCGAAGCTGCTTTCTTAGTGATAGGATATGCTCTCATCTTGTAGTTTTGCTCGACCTCTATATTCTCGATAATCTTCCTTTTTCCCTTGTCTGGCACTGGATTGCCACTTATTGTTGTTGTTTTTGTTTCTTCCTGTAGAGAAGCCTCAATGGTATGGCTATACTAACCGGTTCATGGAGCTTGGAGTCATTGTAATAGTATCTCTAAGGGTCATACTCATGCCAGTGAAATGTACTGTGGATCCATGGATAATACACCTTTGCATAGTGATTATTACAAATACTGTGGGGATCATACTGATTAAAGTCCTTGGTGCCAAACTCAAACTTCAATATCTCCTTAGCTTCGACATCCGCATCCTTCAAACTCTTAATCTTGTATAACCTCATCCACAAAGGAAGACCAAGCCATGCTGCCTTCTTCTTCCTCTACAGTCCTACTGATAACCCTATGGAGAGGTGATATGAGACATCTTACATGATCATCTTGTCTATGGCATACCTTGGTAGAACATGCAGAGGATTCTCTCCACCAAACACTCAAATGAAGGTGCCACTGTGTGAGGCATACCAGTCTGCAATGTTAAGTATCACCTCCATCACTTCTTGGGACAAGAAAGGTGGATCCTGCTCAAAGATCAACTTGTACAATGGGATGATGAAATGGTTGCCTTGCCATTACTCCTCGGTAGCTGTAGTCAGAAAGAAACTTGCAATAAATGTTGACAATAGTACCTTTCGATGTCTATGTGTAGCTCATGCCAAGAAACTGCTACTGGGCACATATTGCATCCAATAAGTATGTAGACATGTAGATTATCACTTTCTCATCCTTGGGTGGATTTCGAGAATTGGTCACATGGGCTTTCTACTGATAAGCCAACAAGTCCGACGAGTCGAATGGCTTTCTATCATTCACCAACTAGTCCAACAAAACTACCCAACATTCAAGAAAGGTCTCATTGCTTTCTTAACCATATATTTGGCATGAAAAAATGATCAATAACTCGTAGGCCTTCTTGAGTGACTTGGTCTTATAAACATGATTGGGTGTCTATCTAAAATTTGACGACTCTTTCACCTAGCACTTGATTATATTCTCGTGTTCACCTGACTGTGGGTTGCATAGAAAAGTGTGTCCATGTGCCTTACCAACTGAGGTAAATGATACATCTAATGTGTTATGCTCTTGACCTATGAGAAGATATCAAAATACCAAATATGTGAAGAAATATACCTAGAACACAAAACAATATGAAATAACAGCATGTATTTTATTATTCAAAAAAGAAAGCAATGTTCACTTGCCTCTTCGAGGGGGAAACTTGCAATATAGTTGGGCTCAATTACAAAATAAGACACGACGCTCCTCAAGGGGAGTCTCTATCCTTTATATAGGATTCATACATGCAATACCATGGGTCAGTACCATGGTTCTTATTAATACCGTCTATCTAATACCATGGCCCATTTGCAACTAACTACGGTCCCTTCTTTAAATGCGAGTCAACCACTTACAATTATTAATATGGGCTTTATTAACTCTTTAACTAACTATAACTATGACTCGACCCTATTACATAAATAAGGGGGTTATTGTTGGACCCTAACATGCCCTCCCCCATAAAAATAGCCTTGTCCTTAAGGCTGAAGCTGTGGAAACTACTGAAGAACAGTGGCTAGTTCCCAAGTCGCATCTTCTGGAGAGGTGTCTTTCCACTTGACAAGGACTTCCTTGATCGTGTGGCCATGCAGGTTCCATTCTCGCATGCCAAGAGCCTGTTCAGGTTGGAGCCAGATTGAACCTCCTTCATCCAATTCTGGTAGACTAGTTTGAATTCTGCAGTGTTTCCCAACCACTCTCTTGAGGCATGAGACATGGAAGATGGGATGGATTTTTGTAGTGGGTGGCAAGGCTCGCTTGTAGACTACTTCTACGATGTGCTGAAGTATTTGATACAACTTGTAGAATTTTGGAGATAATTTCTGACAACCCTTGTCTTTGAGTGATGTTTTCTTATATGGTTGCAACCTCAAGAATACATGATCCCCTTCTTTAAATTTGCACTCTGAACGATGTTGGTCTTCATGTTGCTTCATGTGATTTTGAGCTTGATGGAGATTCTCTTTGAGATGGGCTAACATGGCTGCACGATTTTGTAGGAGTTGATCCACTGCTTGTACCTTCAAGCATCCCTAGATATAAGTAGGTGAAGGAGGGAGTTGACCATAAACTACTTCATATGGAGTCATTTTGGTGGTGGCATGATAGTTAGTATTAGACCACCATTTGGCTAGAGGTAAACATTTTACCCATAGATGTTTCTTTTCTGAAGTGAAACACCTGAGGTAGGTCTCTAGACATTTTTTTACTACTTCAGTTTGACCATCACTTTGGGGATGATAGGAAGTACTAAGTTGTCGTTGGGTACCTTGTAGCCTGAAGAGTTCCTGCCAAAAGTTACTGGTGAAGATCGGGTCACGATTAGACACAACGGAAGTGGGCATGCCATGCAATTTGAAGATTTGGTCCATGAAAGATTGAGCCACCAATGCTGGTGTAAAAGGGTGGGGTAGGGCGCAAAAATGATGACTGAATTTTTTCCTGACTTCAAAAGACTCGTAATGAAATCCATAGAAACCTCTATCCAAATTGAGGCAGGGATGGGCAATGGCTGTAATGTGCCTATGGATTTGACTATTTCTCCTTTGTGGCACTGACACACATCACACTCAGCTACAAAATTCTAAATGGCCTACAGTGAGAGATGAGTGCAACTCTGCCAATGCAACATTTGAGGGTGGATGTTGGTGATATCACTACTTTGTCCTTGTAGCAAAGAATCTCATCCTGCCAAGAGTAGCCCACTGTGGAATTTGGATCTGCTTGCAATATATTAATGAGTTGGGAGAGAAAAGGATGTGAAAACCATTCCTTGCGAGCCTCATCAATCCACTCCAGGATGTGAGGAGAGATTGCTAGCATGGTGCTTTCCTCCTCAAATTGGCATGATAAAGCATCCACTATGACATTTTCATGCCCTTTCTTGTAAATTATCTCATAATCATATCCCAAAATTTTGGCTAGCCATTTATTTTGTTATGATGAGGATAGGCATTGCTCCAAAAAATATTTAAGGCTTTGATGGTATATGTAGATTTGGAAACACTGCCCCAATAAGTATGGTCTCCAGGTATCCATTGCATGTAAGATGGTCATCATCTCCTTCCCATAGGTAGATTGTCCTCGATTTGTCCCACTTAGTTGTTGGCTAGTGAAGGCGAAGGGTCAACCTTCCTGCATTAAGACAACCCCAATACCCGTACCTAAAGCATCACATTTAATCACAAAAGATTTGGTGAAGTTGGGTAGTGCCAATATGGGAGTGGAACACATGGCATGTTTGAGAACTATAAATGCCTGTTGCACTTCATCATTCTAGAGGGATGAATTTTTCTTGAGAAGGTGAGTGAGGGGTCTAGCAATGCAACCATAATTGCAGACAAATTTCTGATAGTAGCCTGTGAGACCCAAAAATCCTCTCAAGATCTTCAAGGTCTTTGGTTGAGGCCAATCCTACATTGCCTGGATATTTTTGGGATCCGCTATAACACCTTCACGCCCCACAATGTGGCCCAAATACTCAACTTCTTCCATGTCCAAAAGAGCACTTGGAAAATTTGACAAATAATGTATGCTTCCGAAGAAGTTGCAAGAGCAGATCTACATGTTGAAGATGTTTATCCCAAGTGAGGTAGTAGATGAGGATGTCATCAAAGAAAACAAGGACAAATTTTCTGAGATATGGTTTGAGCAGGTGATTCATGAGCTATGAAAAGTGGGTGGGGCATTACAGAGACCAAATGGCATGACTAGGAATTCATAATGGCCTTCATGAGTTCAGAAAGCAGTCTTTGGAATGTCTATTTCTTTCATGTGAATTTGGTGATAGCCCAAGCGAAGGTCGAGCTTAGTAAAGAATTGAGCCCCATTTAGTTCATCCAGCAAATCATTGACAACCGGAATGGAAAATTTATCTTTGACCATCAGCTTGTTGAGGGCCCTGAAGTTTGGACACATACGCCATTCCCCATCTTTCGTGAGCACCATGAACACATGCGATGAATAAGGACTAATTCTAGGACAAATGACAACAACTTCTAGGCGTTCCTTGATGATTTTTTCAATTTCATTCTTTTGGGCGAAAGGATATCTATATGGGTGCACATTTGGTGGTTGTGCCCCTAGGACCAAAGTAATGATATGAGCATGTTCCCCTCTCGAGGGTGGAAGCTCATGAGGCTTGTCAAATACCCACAGATGTTTGTTTAAGACCTGTTGCATCTCAGGATGAATATGAAGAGAAGTGGGTTATGTTAGCTTCTTACTGCAGCAGGTTATTCATTTTTCATGATTGGCATTTCACAGGCCAAATATGTCGTACTTTGCTTGCTGCAATGCTCCATATTTTCTTAAACAGTCTCCAAGTGAAAAAGGCCACTTCAAGTTCATCCAATTGCCTTCAAATTTTGTAAAGTTATCCCGGCATCGCTCTTTTTAGTTAAAGGGAGGTCCAAATAGTTTAATCTTGGTCTCCCTAGGTTTAAATTTCCTGTTTTCGAATATAGAGATTGTAAATCTGTCCAAACAGTTTAATCTTGGCAGATTCTTAGATAGGTAGAGAAGCAGACGAGCCCAACAGCTTAATCTAGGCTCCGGAAGAAATAAGGGTAGTATGTAGATAGGAAAGCATCAAAAGAAAAATGAATGACGAGTTTGCAAGTCTAAGTGCACCCCCAAGCAAAAGAAGAAAAAATGCTAGGCAAGTAGTCTGGGTAGGTAATTCTGAGGTTGTTGAATTGCTGACTAGTTCCAGATTTTCAGGTGTCATATCATGCAGAACATAATCAACAAGGATTTGTAAGCAAAAAAGCTCAAAAGAGGTATAACTAACTCCCCTTCTCTGTTCCCCTCAAATCATTAACTAATTTCCCCAAAAGAGGTCAAGATCTGCTTGACACCTCTTAAGTTCCATCATCTTCATAACACTGGATTGAGTAAAGATCTACTTTACCCAATGTTGTTCCATATTTTCTTCTAAAGTATGGTCCTATCCCCTTGTAACAGCCTAAGCTCTCCCAAACTTAGCGCTTTCTTACCATCTCCATATTAACCACTAACATTATTATTTAGCTCCCTATCCTTCCCATCCCCTTATTAATAGTAAGTAAAATCCCCCTATGTAATATCCCTTTCCCTGGTTGAAAAATAACCATAAGAACTCCTGGGAATCGCTCAGTTTATTTGAAACTCAGCAAGAGCCCCTGACCTCCAAAACCACCTCCTTGATACAATGGACTCCTTCCAAAGTATAAAATCCCTCTGAGGTAATCGGGCCCCTTCCGAAACCTCAAATGCCCTTCACACCCACTTACTTGCTCTTTCCTCCCCAAAGCCGTTTTGCATCGCAACCTCGCACTCTCATCTTCATGCAAGTCATCACCCATCCGTTCCCTGCCGATGCGATATTGCGATATCAGCGATCGGCGATCACAATCGCCGAGTGTCCAACCCATTCACCTCTCCATTTCCACCGATGCGATATTGTGATATTACCGATCGGCAGTCGCAAGCGCCAAGTCTCCAAACCAATTACCCCCCCGTTCCCTACCGACGCGATATCGCGATATCGCATCGGAGTCTCTTCACCACATTACCTCCAGTATCTCACCACGTCGCTCTGTACCAGGGACCCACAACTAATGTCATCCGCCGTACAGCCGACGCCATGCTTACATCAGCAACCAAAAAGCCGAAAAAATTTGCATAGGAAGAAAAATCGCACTTCGGAAATCCAAATCAAGAAACAGAGGCAGTTTCCAATGCGCGATTAGAGCGAAATAGGCCATTTCGAGGAATCTTCAGGGAATATTTTGATTTCTGAGCCCATTGTGCACCGAAAAAGCCCGAAAATCGCCCGATCGTGCCAAAGGAACCGGTTTAAAGACAACAGCAGATCAATCACAGAGTTTAAAGTGTATCAGATCAAATCAGCAGGCATCAAGCGTGTCAAAGAGTATCAGTCGACGGCGAAAGCCATCAATGTAGCGGCAAAGTGTATCAGCGAATATTTTAAGCAGCGGCCCGAAGCAAGAGAACATTTAATATCTCCTAGCAGATTCATAGAAGGAGGGCGAAACTACTTTAAGCTCTCAAATCATAATTATTGCTCATTCAATTCACACCAGAGCCAAACTGTAGTCCCCAAAGCACAATCACTCCAGCAACATCGCATCTGGTCCCCAAGGGCCACCTCGTCACCTGTTCCAATCTAGCTACCCTAGCGCAGCCAAAAAGATTTACTTGCATTTAATTCCAGCAGCATTTAAATTTTGAAGAGTTCTAAGCAGACCTGTCAAGGTCACTTGTAATGATGTCTTTCCGATATTTTGTTTATAAATACCACCCTAAGCAATGTTGTGAGGGGTTGGTTGGTTGGTAGTAGTTGTTGGTCAGTCTTCTTTCCAGCATTTTCTCCGAGCAGAGACTCGCACTGTAACTGTCATAATTTTCATAATCAAAGATCGCTGAAAGCATGGATTGTGAAACAACTTGATGTTTTCTCTTGGCCAAGGAATGATCACGGAATTCCTGTGCTTCTACATGATCCAATAAGTGTTCTTCTCCTCTGTTTTATTTTATTTTTTTTACCACCTTTCCTCTTTTCTAAATTGCAGGAAAAAAGAATAGCTTAAGATTTGTTCCAATACACCTTAAGTTCAATTTATGCGTTTTTCAATGTTTTCTTCAGAAACAGTTATGAGCTTGTATTCTTAAATGATCTGGTTTACACTGTTTCTTTCACATATGAGTGCATGTCTTAGGAATTCTTAACTGCTCCGGGATCCCACTCATCCACTTCTCCTCTTTGTCAGCATGATGAAATGATTATCCTTTGCCTTTCATCCCTGATGTTCACCCCGTACTTTCAGCAGACAAAGAATTGTATCCTGTGTGGCTATCCCGCTCTGTATCCCCTTGTGACCAAGAAAACGCTCGCATGCCTCAATCCGTGACTCCATGACCAATGATTCGAAACTTATCACACCTTACCATGCCTCTTTGTTCGAGAATCCTACCTTCTTTCCGATCACAATCAACACTCCCTTGAAGTCAGAAAGCTAGCCTAATATCACCAACTAAGGTTGGATCAAAAGGAGAGAGCCCTCTCCGATTGCAGGTGGGCTAGAACCTGCAATCAGAAGATTGGTTTGTGGTTACCTTGGCTGTATCCCTATTAGGAGCCTAGGGACAACCTGAGTGATAACATAATGGTGACTCCACTGGGGACCTCCTCAGATAAATCAATAAAACCAGTCTGCAGCCCTGCAGAGGAAGAAACCGACTTGTAAAAGCCTCGGTCGACCTGTATCTGCGCACTCCATTGGGGATTCAAGCGCTCTGTTCATATTTAAACCCCACTGGAGGAAGTGCTCCTGTTCTTCAAAGCTTGTCACGTTTAGTTCTGATCTTTGATGGTGGACAGAGATCAGGCACTTCAGAGTCTAGGCATCCACCTGGCGACTCCACTTCAATTTCAATTAAAGGCTCCACTGAGGAATGAACCGAATGTTACAGCCAAGTGCCACATGTATTAACAATAAGAGAAAATGACCGAATCCTGGGAGGAACTTTCTTTAGAGTAAGCTTTAGATAAATGCAGAGAAAGTTTATCAGAGTTTGAGATTAATGAAGAATTTTTCAGAGTGGTATTGTCAAAAATACCCAGCGGCCGGAATAAACTGTTCCTTGCGTTGGTTTTGGAAAAATATGAGAATGAAATTGAACTCTTGGGAGCTCAAAGATAGTCTTATGATTTCTGCAACCCTCAAGAGTTTTACCAAAATCTGCCTCCTCCAGTTCACAAGGAAATAGTGTTGTCTCCTGAATTACAGTTTGAGTATGATCCGGGTTCCAAGGGAAAGACAGAAGGATCAGCTGCTAGGCTCATTACCAAAGATGAAGCTACTCCATCCGACCCAAAGAACCCAGAATCATGCCGAAGCCTCCATTTCCCTTTTGAGGAGGAAACATTGTTGCCTAAGGACCTACATATTCTGTATGATCTGGGTTCCAAGGAAAGACAGAAGGATCAGCTGCTAGGCTCATTACCGAAGATGCAACTACTTCGTCCGACCTAGGAGATCCTAAATCATGCCGAAGTCTCCCATCCCCAACTCAAGAGGAGATACCACTACCTGCTGATTCACAAACTCTGCATGAATCTATTGACAAGACAGAAACAGAACGGTCGACTGCCAGGCTTACCACCGAGGACGCAGCCGCTCCGTCTGTCCAAGAAGAAGCAGAAGAAGTTCTCTCACAGGGTAAGTTCATCGATCCAATTGCAGACTACATGGAACTTCGGCTTAACCCACTTTTGTTAACGTGTTTTCTCAGTGAAGACCGTATGCTTCAGCAGCGAGTGATAGACGCTGCAATTTTAGTTATAAAAGCATATGCCCGAATGATGCTTTTACGTTCAGAAACCATCAGTCAGCAAGTTTATCTCGTTTCACAGTTGCTTAAATGGCTGCACTGGTTGATTGATTTCACCTAACGGCAAAGTAACTGCTGGTTAGGGTAGGTAGGTAGAAGGAATAAAACAGCCGGAGAAAACAAGTTTTGCAGAAGACAACAAGAAACTAAAAACCAAGGCGTTCTGGCCTACTATTCTTGACTTCTCACAAGGAGAAGCCATCCCCGATTGGAGCCACTGTTAGCTTCCTGCTGCAGCAGGTTATTCATTCTTCATGATTGGCATTTCACAGGCCAAATATGTCGTACTTTGCTTGCTGCAATGCTCCATATTTGCTCAAACAGTCTCCAAGTGAAGAAGGCCACTTCAAGTTCATCCAATTGCCTTCAAATTTTGTAAATTTATCCCAGCATCGCTATTTTTAGTTAAAGGGAGGTCCAAACAGTTTAATCTTGGTCTCCCTAGGTTTAAATTTCCTGTTTTAGAATATAGAGATTGTAAATCTGTCCAAACAATTTAATCTTGGCAGATTCTTAGATAGGTAGAGAAGCAGAGGTGCCCAATAGCTTAATCTGGGCTCTGGAAGAAATAAGGTTAGTATGTAGATAGGAAAGCATCAAAAGAAAAGTGAATGACGGGTTTGCAAGTCTAAGTGCACCCCCAAGCAAAAGAAGAAAAAATGCTAGGCAAGTAGTCTGGGTAGGTAATTCTGAGGTTGTTGAATTGCTGACCAGTTCCAGATTTTCAGGTGTCATATCATGCAGAACATAATCAGCAAGGATTTGTAAGCAAAAAAACTCAAAAGAGGTATAACTGACTCCCCTTCTCTGTTCCCCTCAAATCATTAACTAATTTCCCCAAAAGAGGTCAAGATCTGCTTGACACCTCTTAAGTTCCATCATCTTCATAACACTGGCTTGAGTAAAGATCTGCTTTACCCAAAGTTGTTCCATATTTTCTTCTAAAGTATGGTCCTATCCCCTTGTAACAGCCTAAGCTCTCTCGAACTTAACGCTTTCTTACCATCTCCATATTAACCACTAACATTATTATTTAGCTCACTATCCTTCCCATCCCCTTATTAATAGTAAGTAAAATCCCCCTACGTAATATCCCTCCCCCTGGTTGAAAAATAACCATAAGAACTCCTGGGAATCGCTCAGTTTATCTGAAACTCAGCAAGAGCCCCTGACCTCCGAAACCACCTCCCAGATACAATGGACTCCTTCCAAAGTATAAAATCCCTCTGAGGTAATCGGGCCCCTTCCGAAACCTCAAATGCCCTTCACACCCACTTACTTGCTCTTTCCTCCCCAAAGCTGTTTCGCATCGCAACCTCGCACTCTCATCTTCATGCAAGTCATCACCCATCTGTTCCCAACCGATGCGATCGGTGATCACAATCGCCGAGTGTCCAATCCATTCACCTCTCTGTTTCCACCGATGCAATATTGCGATATTGCTGATCGGCAGTCGCAAGCGCCAAGTCTCCAAACCAATTACCCCCCCGTTCCCTGCCGACGCGATATCTTGATATCGCATCAAAGTCTCTTCACCACATTACCTCTAGTATCTCACCACGTCGCTCTGTACCAGGGACCCACAGCTGACGTCATCCGCCGTACAGCCGACGCCATGCTTACGTCAGTAGCTAGAAAGCCAAAAAACTTCACGCAGGAAGAAAAATCGCACTTCGGAGCTCCAGATCAAGAAACAGAGGCAGTTTCCGATGCGCATCGCTATGGAAATAGGCCATTTCAAGGAATCTTCAGTGAATCTTCTGATTTCTGAGCCCGTTGCGCGCCGAAAAAGCCCGAAAATCGCCCGATCGTGCCAAAGGATCCGGTTTAAAGACAACAGCAGATCAATCACAGAGTTTAAAGTGTATCAGATCAAATCAGCAGGCATCAAGCATGTCAAAGAGTATCAGTCGACGGCGGAAGCCATCAATGTAGCGGCAAAGTGTATCGGCGAATATTTTGAGCAGTGGCCCGAAGCAAGAGAACATTTAATATCTCCCAACAGATTCATAGAAGGAGGGCGAAACTACTTGAAGCTCTCAAATCATAATTATTGCTCATTCAATTCACACCAGAGTCGAACTGTAGTCCCCAAAGCACAATCACTCCAGCAGCACCGCATCTGGTCCCCAAGGGCTACCTCGTCACCTGTTCTGATCCAGCTGCCCCAGCGCAGCCAAAAAGATTTACTTGCATTTTATTCCAGCAGCATTTAGATTTTGAAGAGTTCTAAGCAGACCTGTCAAGGTCACTTGTAATGATGTCTTTCCGATATTTTGTTTATAAATACCACCCTAAGCAATGTTGTGAGGGTTTGGTTATTTGGTAGTAGTTGTTGGTCAGTCTTCTTTCCAGCATTTTCTCCGAGCAGAGACTCGCACTGTAACTGTCATAATTTTCATAATCAAAGATCGTTGAAAGCATGGATTGCAAAACAAATTGATGTTTTCTCTTGGCCAAGGAATGATCACGGAATTCCTGTGCTTCTACATGATCCAATAAGTGTTCTTCTCCTCTGTTTTATTTTATGTTTTTTACCACCTTTCCTCTTTCTAAATCGCAGGAAAAAAGAATAGCTTAAGATTTGTTCCAATACACCTTAAGTTCAATTTTTGCGTTTTTCAATGTTTTCTTCAGAAACAGTTCTGAGCTTGTATTCTTAAATGATCTGGTTTACCCTGTTTCTTTCACATATGAGTGCATGTCTTAGGAATTCTTAACTGCTCCGGGATCCCACTCATCCACTTCTCCTCTTTGTCAGCATGATGAAATGATTCTCCTTTGCCTTTC